>JAHBCN010008875.1:37431-169334 GCA_019359885.1 Listronotus oregonensis | reverse complement strand
AACGGGAACCACGATTAATCCAATACAGAGTTTTGCTGACGATAGTACCCATCATTATGATTTTCGAGTTTGTAAAATTGCGGCCCCAATCATTAGGTAGGTAACAATAATAGCCAAATTGCGCAAAAAAATAAGTGTTAGTCTAATTTAAATTTTCAGTTAGTTAATAATAACCTGGTTTGACCCAAATAGGAAAACATTATTGCGCCCCATAATTAGCACCATATTAAACATTATTAAAATTTTGTTAATAACTTATACATATGGATAATTTAGATAAATTCAAAAGCCCTCAGTTTTGGTCGATCATGGTTAGTTATACTTAATTAAAGCTTTTTATTTTCCCCAATTATATTTCAGACGTGATAAATACCATATTGAAAATTATTAAAATTTTGTTAAAAACCTCTACGTAGGCATAAATTAGACAAATTCAAAAGCCCCCAGCTCTGGTCGATCATGGTTAGTTTTGGTGAATTAAAGCGGCTTTTTATTTTCCCCAATCATATTTCAGACGTGATAAATACCATATTGAAACTTATTAAAATTTTGTTAAAAACTTCTACGTAGGCATAAATTAGACAAATTCAAAAGCCCCCAGTTCTGGTCGATCATGGTTAGTTCTGGTTAATTAAAGCGGCTTTTTATTTTCCCCAATCATATTTCAGACGTGATAAATACCATATTGAAAATTATTAAAATTTTGTTAAAAACTTCTACGTAGGCATACATTAGACAAATTCAAAAGCACCCTGCTCTGGTCGATCATGGTTAGTTCTGGTTAATTAAAGCGGCTTTTTATTTTCCCCAATCATATTTCAGACGTGATAAATACCATATTGAAAATTATTAAAATTTTGTTAAAAACTTCTACGTAGGCATAAATTAGACAAATTCAAGAGCCCCCAGCTCTGGTCGATCATGGTTAGTTCTGGTTAATTAAAGCGGCTTTTTATTTTCCCCAATCATATTTCAGACGTGATAAATACCATATTGAAAATTATTAAAATTTTGTTAAAAACTTCTACGTACGCATACATTAGACAAATTCAAAAAGCCCCAGCTCTGGTCGATCATGGTTAGTTCTGGTTAATTAAAGCGGCTTTTTATTTTCCCCAATCATATTTCAGACGTGATAAATACCATATTAAAAATTATTAAAATTTTGTTAAAAACTTCTACGTAGGCATAAATTAGACAAATTCAAAAGCCCCCAGCTCTGGTCGATCATGGTTAGTTATACTTAATTAAAGCTTTTTATTTTCCCCAATTATATTTCAGACGTGATAAATACCATATTGAAAATTATTAAAATTTTGTTAAAAACCTCTACGTAGGCATAAATTAGACAAATTCAAAAGCCCCCAGCTCTGGTCGATCATGGTTAGTTTTGGTGAATTAAAGCGGCTTTTTATTTTCCCCAATCATATTTCAGACGTGATAAATACCATATTGAAAATTATTAAAATTTTGTTAAAAACTTCTACGTAGGCATAAATTAGACAAATTCAAAAGCCCCCAGCTCTGGTCGATCATGGTTAGTTCTGGTTAATTAAAGCGGCTTTTTTTTTCCAATCATATTTCAGACGTGATAAATACCATATTGAAAATTATTAAAATTTTTTAAAAACTTCTATGTAGGCATAAATTAGACAAATTCAAAAGCCCCCAGCTCTGGTCGATCATGGTTAGTTCTGGTTAATTAAAGCGGCTTTTTATTTTCCCCAATCATATTTCAGACGTGATAAAATACCATATTGAAAATTATTAAAATTTTGTTAAAAACTTCTACGTAGGCATAAATTAACAAATTCAAAGCCCCCAGCTCTGGTCGATCGTGGTTAGTTCTGGTTAATTAAAGCGGCTTTTTATTTTCCCCAATCATATTTCAGACGTGATAAATACCATATTGTTAATTATTAAAATTTTGTTAAAAACTTCTACGTAGGCATAAATTAGACCAATTCAAAAGCCTCCAGCTCTGGTCGATCATGGTTAGTTCTGGTTAATTAAAGCGGCTTTTTATTTTCCCCAATCATATTTCTTACGTGATAAATACCATATTGAAAATTATTAAAATTTTGTTAAAAACTTCTACGTAGGCATAAATTAGACAAATTCAAAAGCCCCCAGCTCTGGTCGATCATGGTTAGTTCTGGTTAATTAAAGCGGCTTTTTATTTTCCCCAATCATATTTCAGACGTGATAAATACCATATTGAAAATTATTAAAATTTTGTTAAAAACTTCTACGTAGGCATAAATTAGACAAATTCAAAAGCCCCCAGCTCTGGTCGATCATGGTTAGTTCTGGTTAATTAAAGCGGCTTTTTATTTTCCCCAATCATATTTCTTACGTGATAAATACCATATTGAAAATTATTAAAATTTTGTTAAAAACTTCTGTAGGCATAAATTAGACAAATTCAAAAGCCCCCAGCTCTGGTCGATCATGGTTAGTTCTGGTTAATTAAAGCGGCTTTTTATTTTCTCCAATCATATTTCAGACGTGATAAATACCATATTGAAAATTATTAAAATTTTGTTAAAAACTTCTATGTAGGCATAAATTAGACAAATTCAAAAGCCCCCAGCTCTGGTCGATCATGGTTAGTTCTGGTTAATTAAAGCGGCTTTTTATTTTCCCCAATCATATTTCAGACGTGATAAATACCATATTGAAATTTATTAAAATTTTGTTAAAAACTTCTACGTAGGCATAAATTAGACAAATTCAAAAGCCCCCAGCTCTGGTCGATCGTGGTTAGTTCTGGTTAATTAAAGCGGCTTTTTATTTTCCCCAATCATATTTTTACGTGATAAATACCATATTGAAAATTATTAAAGTTTTGTTAAAAACTTCTTCGTAGGCATAAATTAGACAAATTCAAAAGCCCCCAGCTCTGGTCGATCATGGTTAGTTCTGGTTAATTAAAGCGGCTTTTTATTTTCCCCAATCATATTTCAGACGTGATAAATACCATATTGAAAAATTATTAAAATTTTGTTAAAAACTCTACGTAGGCATAAATTAGACAAATTCAAAAGCCCCCAGCTCTGGTCGATCATGGTTAGTTCTGGTTAATTAAAGCGGCTTTTTTTTTAATCATATTTCAGACGTGATAAATACCATATTGTTAATTATTAAAATTTTTTAAAAACTTCTACGTAGGCATAAATTGACCAATTCAAAAGCCTCAGCTCTGGTCGATCATGGTTAGTTTTGGTGAATTAAAGCGGCTTTTTATTTTCCCCAATCATATTTCAGACTGATAAATACCATATTGAAAATTATTAAAATTTTGTTAAAAACTTCTACGTAGGCATAAATTAGACAAATTCAAAAGCCCCAGCTCTGGTCGATCATGGTTAGTTCTGGTTAATTAAAGCGGCTTTTTATTTTCTCCAATCATATTTCAGACGTGATAAATACCATATTGAAAATTATTAAAATTTTGTTAAAAACTTCTACGTAGGCATAAATTAGACAAATTCAAAAGCCCCCAGCTCTGGTCGATCATGGTTAGTTCTGGTTAATTAAAGCGGCTTTTTATTTTCCCCAATCATATTTCAGACGTGATAAATACCATATTGAAATTTATTAAAATTTTTTAAAAACTTCTACGTAGGCATAAATTAGACAAATTCAAAAGCCCCCAGCTCTGGTCGATCGTGGTTAGTTCTGGTTAATTAAAGCGGCTTTTTATTTTCCCCAATCATATTTAGACGTGATAAATACCATATTGTTAATTATTAAAATTTGTTAAAAATTTACGTAGGCATAAATTAGACCAATTCAAAAGCCCCAGCTCTGGTTGATCATGGTTAGTTCTGGTTAATTAAAGCGGCTTTTTATTTTCCCCAATCATATTTCAGACGTGATAAATACCATATTGAAAATTATTAAAATTTTGTTAAAAACTTCTACGTAGGCATAAATTAGACAAATTCAAAAGCCCCCAGCTCTGGTCGATCACGGTTAGTTCTGGTTAATTAAAGCGGCTTTTTATTTTCCCCAACCATATTTCAGACGTGATAAATACCATATTGAAAATTATTAAAATTTTGTTAATAACTTCGACGTAGCAATAATTTAGACAAATTCAAAAGCCCTCAGTTCTGGGCGGTCATGGTTATTTCTGGTTAGTTAAAGCGGTTTTTTATTTTCTCCAATGATATTTTAGACGTGATAAATCACTAAAAGTGGGAACAGTAAACATTTCCATTTAGGCCGCAATTCTGCCATCTACTATCAATTTAAATTTATTCCTAGAAATGGCCGCATTTTTGCAATACATGAACTGGAAAAAACCTGCCTATTTAGGCCGCAACTTGGATAGGGATATGCAACTAATTTTCAGTTTTTTAAACCAGTCACCTTCAATTCATTTAAAATTGGGGCACCAAAAATCTCATTCAATTTAATGCTTTAAACGCACAATCATGTTCGCTGTCAATAATTATTCTTTACTTACGCCAAGTTCTGCCGAACTAAAAATGATTTAACTAGGTTTGCAAACCATCTCATATTAAGAAAAATGTGCAACAAATTTAGTTTATAACAAAATGTTATTTTGGGAAATGTCAAACGTCATTTTGATAAATAACATTTTGACAGTTGTAATATTGAACATTTTTTGCCTCCTATTTACAGATTTTAACACTTAACAAAAGTTAAAATCCTAAAAACTTAACGGAAAGTGCCATGTTTGCCGAAACACATTTTAAACATATATGTTTCACAAATAAGTATCCTGGTATATAATTTGGTTTAAAATATGAATGCCTTATTTAGAACACAGAAAGGTGCTTGTTTTAAAAGCATATTATTACTCTGGACAAAAGTAAAAAACCTAGTTTTTAGAGAATGGAAACAGAAGTAATTGAATATTCATTAGAGTTATGTCATTTTTCTTCTTACATGTTAATCAATACATTAATTAAAACAGTCACAACAATAAAAATCCTTATAAGAATACAGTTAAATTTTATCTTAAATAGTAAAGTTTTATCTTAAGTAGAAATGTGGTGGTTTTCGTATGGTGAATTTGAAGTATTTAAGCTGTGTGACATTTCCTGGGTATTCTTTTTTGCATTTTATCTGTGTGTGTATATAACACAAAAATTGCATTTTTAGACTTATGTTACTTTTATTTTGGAATGGCAATATGCTTTTAAAAAATTAAAAACCATGGTGTACATTACTCATAATAATATATTAAAGTATGAAAGTCATAAAGTTTTTAATTTAAAAACTGCTTATCTCAGATCTGTGTTTCATATGTCTGCGTCAAACCGTAAAATTCGTCATTTCCTGAAATGACTTGTCAGTACATTTTATGCCGGCAAACAGCGTAATATCCTTATTATTACAGTGTTTGACTAACTATTTCAGTCATTTCTATAATGCCTGAATCAGTTCTAAGAATAATCATCTTTAATTCAGTGTTTGCTTAGGCATTACAGAAAATGACTGAATGGTTAGTCAAATAAAGTTTTTACACTGTTTGCCGGCAGTACATGTACTGACCAGTCATTAAAGGGAATGAAATATTTTAGTGTTTAAGGCTAACCTATATAAATCAGTTTTTTATTACGAAAGAAGCGATGAGGCGAGACAGCCCACTCCCTCAAGCGAGGCAAAGATATTCTCGTTCTCGTGGAGACGAGAAATCCTCTCGAATTTACTAGACGAGAGAAATATTTTAGTAGTATAAAATTCAAGCAAATGTGGGTTGATTTTTGCGTATTTTAATATACTACCCACACAATCTATAATCAGTTTTTTTGATCTGGATAAAAAGCTTTTTTTATATACATGACCTTGTTCTTAGACCATTGGTCTGTAAGTAATTTTATTTCTGTACCTTTTCTGGTTTTGATATTGCGTGGTGTTTTTCGTTTAACTTGTAAAGCACGTTTTCCTCTATATGATATAGTTTACGACTGTTTAGACTTTAAAACGTAAATATACTCGTAGAAATGTAGCTTAAAATTTTTTAATGTTAAATTAATCTCTTTCAAAATGTATTTAGTACCCGTTTATTTTTGCTAGTTTATTTAGTAAAGCTCATGAGTATTAATAGTAATAAGCAAGCGTTTTAATTTTTTTTTAGATTATAACTGGAAGCAGACGATACTTGATATTTTATACAGACCCTTTTGTTTGTTTTTTTTTTATTTTGGGACAGTACTCGAACGCTGAGTGCCTAAATATTATTGTTCTGTTGATGTCTTAAGTGTGGTAAGAGGAAGTTTATTACCACGGGACTTAAACATTTAAAGATTTGAAGAAGAAAGGGAACACTCTGCGGGCAGTAGGTTTCTCAGTCTAGGCACTCTAAAAATGAAGAAACAAACAAACTGGGAAGTTTAGGGCCTCTCCATTTGGACAGTTAAGGGATGCTGTAAGCAGTAAGCTTGCTGCTGTAGATATAATCGGAAATAAAAATTATTTTTCAAACTTGAATGCCCATCTTTTCTGAAGTATTACCGATAGACATATCAAATGTAGTATTTTTCAATCTCTGAAAGATCTTTTTCCTTTAAAAAAGGATATTTTACTACCACACTCGAAACACAATTGTTTTTTTGTATTTTTTCGTATTAAGGGTCGTAAAAAATACTACTAGTTTTTTTATTTTAAAGGGGGGTAACGTTAATTCGTGCAAAAAAGGCACGTTTTTGCGATTTTTTTTGGACGACACAGCTAAAATCTATTTTTTATTAAAACTAATGCTGCATTAAAGTATAACATTCAAAAAATATTAAGTAAAATTTTTATAAAGAAATATTAAAAAATACGGCAATGGCAGCAATTGTTTGAAAGCGTCTCGGAGAAAAGTAAAATTGCGGTGCCCCTCATACCTAGGTGTTGGCTGATTTGTTACTATAATAAAAAATATTTACAAATTTAAAAAAACCCTTCAGCGTTAGGTACCTCGTAAATACTGTACAGAAATAGTGTTCACAACTTTAAAAGGATCGGTGCAGTAGTTTTGAAGTTATGAGGGGCACCAACTTTGAAAACGTGAGTTGTAAGAAAAACACTTTAAAGTTTTGAACACTAAAAAATTTGGAGCAAAACGTTTATAAGCTAGATTTATCGATTTACCATAGTTACCCCTATTTCTTAGTTAGTTTTGCTCCGATCCCTCTCACACACATAATCTTAAAATGTTCTAAATTCTGAAAATAAAATTTAAAAAAAATGCAAAAAGAAAAGTTTTAAAACGTTATTCTCTTCCCCTTAATAATTTCTTATTTTTACTAATTACAAAGCTACCAGTGGTGGACACTAAATTTGGATAACTTTGTATATTATGATAATTTATTTAAAACCAATTTACGTGTAAAAAATTACTCTTATTATCGAACAAATGTATAAATTGATATTAATAAACTCTGTTAGGTAATATAGTTAATAATGTGTATTTGCAATGCGTTAACAAGCCTTGCCATTTCTCTGAACCCGGGACAGAAAGAAAGGAAAATTAATATTCGTGACCTTTTAATAAGCATTCGTCCCACTTATCTGACACACTATTTATTAATTAATAACGATTGTTGTCTAACATTTGTTTAATAATAGAACATTAATGTTGCAACCCGGAATCATATTTATTTGAAACAACTGTGTCTTAGCGAAAAAATGGAATTAACTGGTGAAAATTTACCTGCAAAGGTCTATTACGATTTTCGATGTGGGTTATCAAGCCAGAAATGCATCGATCAACTTACATCCAGTTTCGGCGGTGAAGTCCCATTCTTTGCCACTGTGAAACGCTGGTTTAACGAATTTAATCGTAGTCGCCGTTCGCCCATCAACGAAAGTTGTAAAAATCGTCGAAAATTAGTTGATTTGTCAAAAACATTGACGCGGTGCAAAACTAATTATGCAATATCTTTATGTGACATACTAGTCCAGTCAATAAAGGGACTAAGCTTTGAATAAATCTGTACAGTTTTCCCGTGTGGCACAATTCTTAGGTCTTTGGGGATGCTTTCGAGCGAAAAAAAGTTTTTCAACATTAACAGGTGGGAAAGGGCTGAAAATGGCCTCCTCAAGGTCCGAAAAATGGGTTTCCCGCTTATATCTGCTAAAATATGCGAATGGGGGAATTTTTGTTTAGACAAAAAATGAAGATCGCCTTGTAATCTACAAAATTGGTCCTTATAATTTTTTTCTAAAAATCGATAGTTTTCGAGATAACGGGACCCAAAAGTCCTCTCATTTTAGCTGCCGCTCTACCTCTAGAATGCGGCTATTTTATAAGAGGGCGGACGAATTGTTTCATTACTCGGGCAATAATGTACAATTTTTAATCATTCAAAGTTCATTGAAATGGGAAAACCCGTACTTATCATTGCATATGAGTTTGGGTCCATTCTGATTTTTCTAGATTTAAAAAAAGCGGTCAGTTTTTTTTTCACAAGATTTTGATAGTATTTCATTAATTTATTGGTATTTTTTAAAAAATGATTTTTTATTAACAATTCTTTTTTATAATGAGACCTTAGCAAGTGTTCAATGATCCCAGAAAATTTCCGTCACCATGTTTTTGCGTTTTGATAAAAAATTGATTTGCCCCATCTGCATTTTTTAGCCGTTTCCAGAGTTCTAGAAAATCTCTATGTTATGGATTTTTCGATGGCCGTTTTTGCGAAAAATATTGGTGTTGCGAAAAAAATGGTAAGGACCATTTTTGTAGATTTAGAGGTAATTTTCATTTTTTGTCTGAACAAAAATTCTGTAATTGGCATATTTTTGCAGATATTCGCGGGAAACTTATTTTTGGGAGGGACTTTGGGGGGCCATTTTCAGCGGGTTCCCACATCGGAATCGTAATAAAATTTTTCTCGCGCGAAGACCTAAGAATTGCACCACAAATGAAAACTGTACGGATTAATTTACAGCTTTGGGTACTTTCAGGTCTTCAGTTACTGGACTATACTGTAAGATTAAGACAATCTCGGCCATTTGTTCCACCTGCTATATAAAATATTACATAATTATAACTCGCCAAAAAGTTTTGTTTTCGTTGGATCCCACTTAATCTGACAAAATTCAAAAAGGATGCTCATGTTGATTGCAAACAAATACTTAAGAAATACAATGGCGTTGCTTCAAAACAGGTGTATAAGATTGTAGCAGGTAACGAATCCATACGTATGAGCCGAAAACTAAACAGCAGTTAACTATGGATGGTTCAAGATGAATCAAATAAAACAAAAGTTGTTCGCACACGAAGGACTTCGAAACAAATGGTCGCTTGTTTTTTTCGGAATAACTGGTCAGCAGTACCTTTAAAGGGATGTAGATCGGTCAATTCTGAAGAATGTAGAACTAACCACAACCATTTGTTTGCCCAATGTCTTCGATAAAATAAGATAAACCAACAAGCGCCGTCGGATCATTCTTCATCCAGACAATGCCAGCAGTAACATATCTGTTTTAACTGCCGACTATTTGAGTATGGTACGTTTCACAATACTTCGTTGATTTCTCGTTTTACCTCCTACTGTTAGTCGTAAAACTCAATATACTTTGGGTACCCGCATGTAGGTCCGGACTTAAAATTTTCTTTATTTATTATTGTACCTACTTTTGGTATATTATGTAGGTTATAGGCAAATTGCAGGTGTTGAATATAAAGCAGAGTCTTTTCGTCTTAGTTCATCAGTCGTTTGGAGTTCGTCAAGGTATTTTCGTGTGTGTTATTGAGCATCCAAAATAGCTAACCTAAACCAGTAATATTAGTGGGTAATCAGGACCTGTACCCTTTCAAAAGGTGCGGTGCCTACACAATAGATATTTGTCAGGCAACTTATTTATGGTTGAATTTTCCACTGAGGGTTGTAATTTAAATTTTACTGCGGTCAAGAAATCAACGAATCATTGTGAAACGTACCATACTTAGAATATCAAATTATTAGGTCATCCACCGTACAGCCCTAATTTGGCACTAAGTGATTTATTTTTGATCCCGATCTTTAAAAATAAATTACATGGACAAGGATTTTTGTCGGCAGTGGATCTGTGTTTTGAAGGTGTCTTAAGTTAAATAAAAAAAAGCTTGGACAGTGAGCTTTGGTAAAACATCATTCTGATTAGACACATTTTGTTACTAAAAATTTTACTCCATAATTACAGTAAAAGCTTGCCAACTTTGCATTGTAAGGACTTGGACCACCCTGTAAATAAAATAATTGATGACAGGTTTCCTGTTTCCAATAGCAAACTATTTTTCAGAATTAGAAATGTTCCAATAATTTATTTATTTATTATTCATTACCGACGTAGAACGCGACTTAATATTCGGATACTTTCTCGTTTATTGCCAAATTTTAATGGTCAATTTGCAGCAATTTTCTATTTACTGCTGTTTCGTTCATTAAAATCGAAAATATCAATTTGTTAAAACTTGCATTTGCGCCTAATTTAAACTTTAGACTCACGTAAAATATGTATTTAGTTTTTGGCATATAAAGGTATCCATAGACGTTTTGCGTAATAATAATCATATTAAACTTTTGCTTTTTTTTGTTAGCTTAACTGCTTCTTTGCTTCATCTCACAGTATATTCAAGGGGATTCTTACCAAAAGATGTAGGGGCGACCCACCTATGATATTTATTCTGCATATTTCTTTTCGAAATAAAATAAAAAAACAGTGTATATATGTTCTATAGTTTTGTGGCGGATTCATGTTTTAGTTTGTTTTATTTGGGATACTCGCCTTACTACTTTTTGGAAAATGGGACCTCTTCGGTCCAGGTCCCGGGGTATACGAGCTGACCTTGTCCAGCCCTATTGAACCCTATGAACTTGCAGATCGGCTGCAGCAAAAAGAAGAAAACCCCCCAAAAAATCCAAAAATCACAAATATTAATTCAAGTACTTATGCTTGATGCTGAAGTAAATTCAGGTAAACTTAAAATCAATTAACACACCATACCACCCACCTTTTTTGTCTTTTTGGATACTATACATACTCCAGTCAAATAACCTAGTGTTACTTAGGACAAAACGTCATAAAACAAGTAAAAAAGCCATCAGAATTTCCCAAGTTTTTAGATCAAAAATTTCTTAAAATTTAGTTTATTTTTTTTGTTTTAGTTTCCATTTTGACAACGGTGGCCGACTTGCCACCGAAACGTAGATTAATATTTGTAATTTTTGTGTTTTTTGGGGGTATTTCTTCTTTTTTGTTGCAAGCGATCTGCAAGTTCATAGGGGTCAATAGGGCTGGACAGGGTCAGCTCGAATACCCCAGGACCTGGACCGAAGAGGTCCCATTTTTCAAAAAGTAGTAAGGCGAGTATCCCAAATAAAACATAAAAAAACAGTGTATAGTTGCGCAGGCACGGAGGCACACATTTGTTTTGACTTTAATTTAAAGGATCAATAAAAAATAAAAGAATCTCTGAGATTACTATGAAAATGATATTCGGGGAATGTGTACTGGCATCAGAAAAATCGTTCTTATTTTATCACCCGGTATCTGAATCAATTTTAAGCTTTAGTTGCCTATAATTATGCAAAAACTGGAAAAAATTACAACCCGTATGTTGTGGCGAATACTTTGAATAGTTTTACTTAACAATATTCTTTAGTAATATTAAGGTTTGCTTATCGATTACTGTTGTGTAAACATTTTCTAAATAGTATTTTCTGATACCGAAAAGGAATATTTGTTGATACTATAAAGAAACTTATAGTATAATAATTACCTCACAGTTGTTAATGAAACGCATTTTTGCTTGACGTTCCTCGTCGAGAGAAGAACGTTTTATCCTCTTGTCTCGAGTCTTTGAAAGAAATAAAAATCTTCTTGTCGCAACCTGACGAGGACGAAAGTCTCGTCTCGGCGGCATCACTAATATAGCTTAATTCTGTAACTTTCCCATCTTTTTTGAGTTTTAAATAGTTATAGTTACGTATACTACTTTAATAGATCGATCTTGATTAGCAGATCAACGATATTTACTTTGATTTTATATCACTATTTTGAGTTAACGATATTCTTAAAAAAAAACATTTTTTACTTGTTTTTTTAATATATTTTCTCTTTTTAGGTAAAATTGACAACAGTGCATTGTTTGTTTTTAAGAGTGCTTTAAGTGGGTAAGACAAGCTTTATTAGTGCCTTTTTTAGTTTTAAATCATATACTACTATTTAATCCAAAACTTTTAGTTTTTAATATAGTTAAAAATTTTAAATACTTCAGCGGGGTTTGTATGGGTGCTCTGTGTTGTTACCAAAAAGTGGTACACCAAATCGAGTGGATTCAGATCTGGCAACCTTAGAGTCCAAACTACTGGCCAGTTCAAGAATATGTATGATTTTAACCATTCTCGTATAAGTAATCTAGTGTGCACACGCCATGAAGGATGTAAAATATTTAACTACACCCTAATCTTAGCTCTATATCAGCTATAAAACAGCAAGAAAATTTATTAAATTATCCTAGTATTTTTTAAAATTTCAACACCTTTGTATCTGGAGAAGTAGACATATGACAACTATGAAAATTCTTGTTGATGTCTACCATTACAGTTTCTCAAATTAAAAATAAACCACCTATATATCCGGGTTAGTTTTTTCTAGTTGTTTATAATAAAAGTTAAAAAGAAAATAAACAATAAATAATTACCTACATACCAAAAACACATATAAATAAGGGCCAATTCCTATCCAAAAATATTTGCCTCTTAAAGTACTGAGATCTAAAATTGGACCAAGTTTTTTTTTGACTTGACAAATTACATAAGTATTTTTAGTACGATCTCTTCTCTTTTTTCTAAGTTCAATAAATGAAATAAAAATCCTACCTGTGACCTCAGAAACTCAGAATCAGTCAGATTGCAAACTTCTTAAAAACTACCCCCTAAATTTACGATATTACCGCCGTTTTCAAGTAACAATTTGGAGTTTTCACAATTTTTCCCTACTCGTGTCCTAAAACCTACTAATATACCAAATTTCAAGTTTCTACATCCTCGAGAAGTACCCCATAATTTTAATAAGTCAATAAATGAGTCACTGAGTCAGTTGTAAAATGGGCCATTTTCAAAATCGAATATCTCAGAAATCACTTGACACTAAATTAGCAGGTAATTAGACTACTCATGTGAATTTACATACCAACTCTCATACCCTTATGTAGAAATATAACGCAGTTATGATAGGGGGAAGACGCTGAAACCTTTTGTGTAATATATTACCTATTTAAGATAAAAATGTAATTAATCAGATCAGTTATTTCTGGTACATAAATCACATTTAAAATTGTTAAAACCTAGTTTTAAATCTACTTATTTTAACGAAAACAAGTCGCCTAAATCTCTTAAAATAAAAAACATTTATAATTATGAAGGCATATTAATTATGTCTAAAAATAGAAGATAATTAATATGTTGGAATTTTTATCGTCTGGTTGTTTCACGCATTTAGAGAACTTGAATTAACACAGCCGTTGAACTTGCAGATAAAATAATTTAGAAACCTCCCATAATTTTAAAACGGTTATTTTTTTTACTGCATTTCTAGTAGTTTAGTTTAGACTTTCAAGCTATTAATACAATTTTATTTGATACTGGACGTTGTCGTGTATCAGATGACATATTGTACTGGTTAAAGCAAACTGAACGGTGGCGAGCTTTTCGACTCGTGTATTTTAGTCGCATCCGCCCCTCGAAAACACATTTTTTATCTGCAAAAGCTCATATTCAAGCACTAAAAGTAAAAATCGTATTTTACAACGTTGTTTGCAGACTTTTATTTTGGGCTTCGTAAAGAAAGCATGCGTTTCGAAAGCTACATAACTTTTTCGGGAAAACAACCGCTTGAGGTGCGGAAAAACCGGAACTCTCCAAATCTATGAAGAAGCTTCCCTTGCCATTAAATAGTACAGTAGTGTTGTTTTCGACGAAGGATAGTTTCTAATGCATTTAAAGATATATACAGGGTGTAAAAAGTATGATGCTTATTTTAATGGGCGATAGTGGAGCTTAAAACAAGTCAAAAAGTTTATATGACATATGTATCAAAACTTGACAGATTTTTATCTAAACCATGTCAAAGTTACGAACTTTGAAAGCAGTTATTTCCGAAAACCTTCACAATTGGAAACTTTCGTCTTAATTGTTTATCAGTGGATTTATTTACTAATAAAATAAACTAAATTTTAAATGTTTCAATTTAAAAATTAAAAAAAAATCCAGTTAAACATTTAAAAAACAATTGGCTACAGAGCTACCCAGAAGCCTTGTGCGTGAAGTAGTCATTGTGTTTACCGGTCGCGATATTTTTGTCCTTTTTTAAATCAGAAAAAATGCCGATATGTTATAACTTTACGACAACCGTAGCGCAGGTGTACCAAAGAGTTTTGAAAACGAGATGTGTTCAACCAAGAAATCTTATTCTTCAAGCGAAAGCAAATAGTGCTGCTTTAAAACATAATAATTTTTGTTCTTAAAATGGATATTTAGCCTATTTTTGTGGTAAGTAAATTATTTCTAAATCACAAATAAAATCCAAAGAATAATTTATTGTTTTTTACTTATATTTTATATCAAATTAAATATCAAAATAAATTGCAAGGAGTAATTTTTATTATTTGTATGTAAGTAATCATCTCTTAAAAAAAAAGTGTAAATATGTAAAACCTTGCAAAAAACGTTCGACGTTCGACTCGCTGTAATGAAGCGGGCATGGTGTTGCCAAATTTTTAAACTTTAAAAAAACTCGAAAACAAACTGCTTTTGACTTGTTTTGAGCTTCACTATCGCCCATTAAAATCGTGAGCATCATACTTTTTACACTCTGTATAATTCCAAGAACCTAGATGTGCATTTTAGATGTAAATGAAGAATTGTCGTGGAGGCTTTAGAGGCCGTTAAATGTGGGATCACATCCGATAGGGGGGTCATTACCTAAGGGTGTAAACTACCCCGAAGGATCGCTTAGGCTCTAGCTAAGTCTGATACGGTGAACCAGTGCTGGCAATACGGCGCTGACAAACAGAAAACACGACACGAGTTAAACCAAATTTGGTATAATAATTGGTTAAAATAGGGTCGCAATTCTGTCCAATTATATGAGTCATAGGCGTACCTTACGGGTATAATATATCATAGATAAAATATTGACAGATGGTATTTTTGACATATTTAATTTTGACAGTTTTAATGTTTAAATGATGACATTGATGCCAAAACATATTTGTATTTGTCTGTTGACAAAATAGTTACAAATTCTACTTGTCATTCTAAACTCATCACTGCAGATGGTTGATAAATACATAAGATGATTATTTTTTTTATCGTCACTCATAGAGAAAAGTGAAATAAGTCCAAAAAGGCCATTTTTATGTTATATTCAAAAAATCAATTAAATGTGACAGATAATACCCTGGAAACGTAATACAACTTCAATACCTCAACTCCGCCACCGACGCGCTAATGTATTTTTTCATCCCTAGTGGGATTCTTTACACACAATCACTTGACTTTTGTGTAATTTTTAATTAACCTACTGATTAACATTTAATAAGGAAAACGACATAACTGTAAAAGTGACCTTATTTGTGGTAATTTATTTTCAGAAAAGCGACCATTTCTGATTTGATGTAAAAAAAAATTGTTGATAAATATTTTATTACCCCTTACGTAGTAACACCATAAAAATATCAGATTTTTTTGTTGGCCTTTTTCTCAAAGCCTTAGTTTTTAAGTTGCCACTTTTCTTCCGGGGTGACTATATGAGAACAAGTCAAATAAATTCCTAATCTAGATAGTTGTGTACCAGAAACTTAAATGTGCAATTCCTGGTAACCTCAATTAAATCGTGAAATATGAACCATTATTTTTTGTCAGTATTCAATAATTATTAGTTTTTTAAATGTAGTATTAAATAAATGTCTTCATCTACCAATACATTTACTTTGTATTTTTTTAAATACATGTTTTTGTGCAATTACTCCAAAAAGTAATGTAATGGAATTTTGAATCACTCTACTACGAAACGATGTTTTTGAAGTGCAGTAATTTTTACTGCTACCCGGCCATAGTCTCCCATGCTTTTCTTGAAAGGAAGTTAAACGTTCGTTCTCCTTACACAGTACAGTCCATTATTATTGAGATTGACGTGAGTGATGAACATTCTTTAAATTACCAGACACTTGAGGCAGTTTTTAAATATCTTTTGCCTTGGGGCAAGTTCAAGTATAATAACTTACAAAATGTATTGATAATATATTATTTTATGTCTAATTTTATTTAATTTGTGATACACTTATTTTCTGTTATTTAGTGTTTTTATCGTTAAGTGATTATTTAAATCTTATGATTAATATTGTATATGTGGTAAAGTCCTTTTTATACAGTTTTAAAGTCTTCATGCATGAATTTTTTTTAAATACTAGCATTTCGCCCGCGTGACTACACAATTTTGGCTGTTTTGTTTTTTCCCGTTTTTACAGGATATTGCCTCCCCCTCCTACTCCATTGCTTCATATCACATCACGCTCCAAAAGCTCCCTCTTTCGTTACTCACTGCAATTGACCAATTTCGATTTTATCATATTTTATTCATTATTTACTAATATGTATGGCGTTTAATAATGAGTTATTATGAATTCTCTATCCATACCTTCTTTTAACCCCTCAGGAAACAAAGTTCCAAAAACTGCTACTTTCCATTTTTCTGGTTAATCAAAATCCTAACTTTCAACTTCCATATTAACAACTTTAAAAATGACGATTTTTTTATACAAACTTTTATTCCCATTTTAACTCTCCAAGGGATGTTATTTCGAAAAAGTTAATCAAGATCATTTTTAATCGTAATAAATAGCCTACATACAGATTTTCGTACTTCTAAGTTCAGAAATGACGATGTTCCATACAAACTTTCACCTCCCATTCTACTCCTTTAGAAGGGAAAATATTTCTGGACACCCTGTATAAAACGCATTTAGATCGATTTTCCATTTGCGAGATAATTCAACAATTTTTTTTCTGATAAATAAGTTTGCCACAACAATAAAGAACATAATTCTAAAACCCCGCACTTTTTTCGTTGTCTTTGACCCAGGTTTATTTATTAATAAAGTTAAAAATTATTCTATGATTTCATTGCAAAATCGATAATGTTTTTAGTAAAAATTAAAAAACATGTTTAGGTGCTTTTTGTTAAAGGTAGAAATCATTTAAGGTAGTTGACTCGCGACAGTGGTAGACAAAATTATCGCCTTATAGTCAAGGAAGTTTAAAGGTGTATGGAAGCCCAATGCAATGACCCATTCGATCAAAAAATGTCCAGCCCAGTATGAAAATATCTGTCAGAGTTGGCCCCGCCGATTCTGCGCAATAACAAAGTTCCACGAAATAATTTAATGTGTTGCCTATTTACACACTGATAAATCAGTGTGTAGTTAGGCAACACATTATACTTTTGTGAGAGCCGGAATACCGTTTTTGTGTTAATAAAAACCTTCTTATTTTAGTGATTAGTGTTTATTAAATAGTGATTATAATTTTGTGTTTATTGTTTGTTACTTATAATATCGTTACAAAATGACTAGATGTTGTATGGTTTTGTCTTGCAAATCCAAGGGTAACATACCCGGCATTTTTTACTTTAGGTAAGTATTTCTTATATTTAAATTAGGTGCTTCTTATGAGGCGTAACGTTAGGTAACCGAATAAATAATCATATATCAATTATAAATAATAGAAACTGAAAATTTCATAGGAAATAGCAGTGAGAAAAGTAAGGCAATCTTAACTATCTTTTAGATGATTTCCACAATGTTTGTGTATTTCTGTGGATTATTAAAAAGAAATAAGGTTGACATTTAGGTACTTTTATTTCATTTAATAATTTAGTACATTCTTTTAAAGGATCAAAATTATTAATTACTGGGCAGACCAGGCAAATTTTAATATACACAGGTTCCTCTAATTGAATGAAAGAAAGTACAATTTTATGTTAAAAATCATTTTTGCCTTTTCTGTATTTGTTTAACAATAAATTAGATTTTTGGTTTCTTAATCTTACATTATCAACTTTTTAAGCTCGACATACTATAGACACATAATATTTAACGGATACTGTTACAATGGATACTCAGGTACCAAAGGTTACTAAACATTTTTAACCACTGTTATTCTGTCCCATAAATGTTTGTTATTAGTGAAAAGTATATGCCTAAAAAGTAGTTATAAAAATTTTCACTTTTTAATGTACAACCAGAATCTTAGGATTAGATTAAACTCATTTACACTATTTTGCCCTTCTTTTATCACAAAATTAGTGATAAGTACATGAAACTATCATACAATGTTTGAAATTAATTTTTAAAAATCGTGTTTTTGTTTATTTACAAAGATTTTTGGTAAAAAAGATAAAACTCCCAAAAATGTCGACCATTTAAATAGAAGACTGTAAAGTGGCGCCATCTATTTTTTCCATATTATATCAGATGATATAAAATCCAATATTACACAATAATTTTAAATATTCTATAGTAGTATCATTTAATAACCAACAATTTTGTGCAAAAAAAAATAGGAATGTTTGAATTTGACATTTGATGATGTCAACTTTATAGATAGTAACAAAGAATTAGTCCAGCCCTGACCTACTATTTATTGCGCAAACTCCGCGGGGCCAATCCCCCTATTCCCGCTGCCCTGCACGCCTGGACAATTTTGTTCTACAGTATTGGGCTTCCATACACCTTTAAACTTCCTTGCTATATAGTAAGTAAAGCCCGGCCCGTCCACAAGTTAAACCGAGATTGCCATACTATCCGCGCAGAACTCACCCATCTCTTCTAACAAATATTGATTGTTGAACGGGCCAGAGCTAGTACCAGTACGGATCATTATATTTTTTCATATTTTAGTTTAATTTGTTACGCAGTATTTTAAATGGACCACAAATTTAGCGCTGTTCCAAATAAGATCAAAGACGCTTTAACAAAAGTTACAGGTTCTAAATGGTTGAAAATACAGTATTGCCCGAAATAAACAGTACTGAAACTAAGTTGGCGGTGTTTTTATGCGTGCGCTGTCACACTCAAGTTAGCTAGTATAGACCTGTCAAGTAAACCTCAAACAAGTAATTAGTAGGGCCTAATTGTTAAAAATGGTGTTGAGTACAGAGGAGAAAGTGTTTCTGGTAGAGCATTATTTTCGCTCATACGGAATGGGCCGACATAATGGTGCAAGTTTGCTATACGTGTCTGATCAATTCACACAACGGTTTAATAAACGTTCTCCAAGTAATGCTGTAATTTTGAAGGTTATTAAATAGTTCAGAAATACGGGTAGTGTATTGTGCCAACGAAAAGGAAACTCGGGGCGTCCCAGGACAGTTAACAACAACAATAACCATGAACGTGTTTTTGAGCAAATCTTACAAAATCCGAAAGCCAGCCAGGCAAGGACAGCGTTACAACTTGATTTAAAAAGAACTTCCTTTCAAAGAATCCTGAAGGAGCTGGGTGCATTTTCGTATGTGATTCAGGTACATCAACAACTACATCCTCGGGATTATCGCAGTAGAGTGGAATATTGCGCCAGAATTCTCGCGTTACAGTATGAAAATCCTGAATTTTTGAAAAATGTTTGGTTTTCAGACGAAGCACACTTTCACTTGTCAGGCTATGTGAATCGTCGCACAAATCGATTTCTGGGCTTTGCAAGACCCGATGAGGTTCAAGAGGTTCCTTTACATAGTGCAAAAGTGAGTGTCTGGTGTGCTGTGTCCGGACACGGAATCATTGGTCCGTACTTCATCGAAGAGAATGGTAGGCAAGTCACACTTAATCAACAGAGGTACAGACACATTTTAACACGATTTATCCCTGATCTACGTCAATTCTGTCGTGCACGTAACTTGGCATTTCCAAACCAATTTTTTCAGCAGGACGGGGCAACTTGCCATACTGCTGCCGCAATTCGTCAATTTCTTCAAGAACATTTTCCAAGCAAATTCATTTCACGATTTACTGACTTCCCTTATCCTTCACATTCTCCAGACCTCACACCTCCAGACGCATACATTTGGGGCATGGCTAAAAATGCAGGTTTCAAACGGGCACCACAAACCATCGATGAATTAAAGGATGCCGTTAGAGTCTTCTTCGCAGCTCTGAGACAACCCTTATTCAATAACAGAAACTTAGAACATCGTTATGAAGTCTGTCTTGAACGAGGAGGTGCACATTTAGAACATATAATAAAGTGTCAATAATATGTATTTTTTAAATATATAATACGATTACAAGTTCAGTACTGTTTATTTCGGGCAATACTGTATTATTGGAGGAGACTGTACACAGAACACATGAGGTCTGTTCGTTATTCAGTATTTTAAACTATTTTACACTTTTTGGACCCACCTAGTCCTAAAATACACCTTCCATAAGAGCGATTATGTAAAAAAAATAAAATAGTGTACACTTTTTCTTGAATAACAAACAGACCTAGTAAACTTTTAAAATTCAACATCTTTTAAAAATTGAGGGTTTTTAAAAAACTTTCTAATACTTCGATTTATATTGCATTAGTTTTAAAAAAATATCGTAAGAACCGTTTTCGAGATATTTCGAAATGAATGCGTGGCTTTCATACATGACAGATATCAACAATGTTGATTATGTACAATTTGATTGTTAATATCTCGTTTCACAGACGATGAAAAAAATTTTTTTTTCTATTAAATAAAAGTCACTTTTATTAACCCTATATTTAAATTTTATTTAATTCATAAGAAAAGCCGTTTTACGAGTGAACTATTAAAATAGTTACAAAAATAAAATTTTTGCCATAATTAACCGAAAAAAGGACAAACAATTGGGTCCTAAATTATAATTTAAAAACTATAAATATCAAAAAAGTTATGGAACCTAAGAGCAGGAGTTCAATACAAGTAATAAATTTGCTTAAGTAAAAAAATTGCTACCTATGATACTAAAGTTATGAATAAAGCACGGAATATATGCAACAAGTTTTTGAAAAATATGGCATATATAGCATCTTTTCATAAAAATATGCACAAATATTGACTTTTATTACAAAATATGCAATTCAATATGTAATAAAATTTAATGATGTAATAGAACAAAATAGGGTGAAAAAAAGTACAATCTTCAAAAAATGGTTTTTATTTGGAAAAATAAATACACATGAGATGAAAAGTGAAAAACATAGTCAGATATTAGTTATGTGGTCAGATACAATTATTTACTATTTTAAAATGGTACATAATTAGTTTATAACTTAATCCAAGATTAAATACATATATACAAAGCACAAAAAATAATACAAATATTATACAATTTTTCGTTTGGAAATACTATAAAAGGCATTGACAACAAGATACTTTTCGAAGTTTTCTAGTAAAAATGATTGTCTTCTATCAGTGAAAATATGTTTATAAAAGAAAAGGTTCTTTCAACGTCTACTGACGTAATTGGACAATACTGAAGTTTTGGAAGTATACTATAAGGCCTGGTACAGTTCGTCAAAGACTTATTTTCGTAGATATTTTTGACTATTTTTAAAAATTTATACCCTTCATTCTTCGTTAAAGTCGCATCCGCTTTGCCCTTATTTGATCTCCAACTTTACCCGGAACGTTGCCACCTTAGCCAAAAAAGTGTCAATGGTACTAATGGACTCTCTTAAACTTAATTGTCCACTCTCTAACGATGGATCATATCTGGTATAAAACCAAAATGAACTTTAATAAAAACTAAATTCTAGCTACACTTGCACTTTGTAACAAGTCCTTACTTTGAACTACACTCTGAGCGTCGTCCTCCAAGTCCAAAATTAAGTCTTTAACGGCATCAAAGTGTTCAGCGTAGAATATAGCTGCATTAATCCACGTTCCCCATCTGGTAATTACAGGTTCTGGTGGTAAACTAACCCAGGCAGTCCTCCCTATACATTTGCACTCTTAGAGGGGCTTTGATAAAGACTTTTTAACACTTGAAATTAGCTTATTTACTAGCGGAAATGCTGTTCTGATGGTTTCTGCTACTCGGTTTATCCCGTGCAGAAGACATGTAACATGCACCATATTGGGGTAAAATACTTTAAGGTTCTGTCCTACTTTCACCAATAGGGCGCGGCATCAGATAGAAGCACTAAGAACTTTTCTTCTGGCACTGGGTTTGGAAGAAAGAAGCTTGATAGAGACTGCTGTATGAATCTGGATACCGTCACATTATTGGTTTTCTCCAACTGCTTCGAAGCTATTAGGTATGCGTTTGTAGAATTATTTTCTTCAAGTGCTCCAATCATCAGATGTGCGATATATCTGCCACAAGCATCTGTACTTTCATCCACAACGATGTAAAAAATTTTTCTCGCCAATTAAAGATTTTATTTCCTGAAGGACTGTCTCGTAGACCCAATGAACATTTTTCTTTCTGAGTGTCGACTCATCGGGAATGGTTTGGTTGCAATGCCTTTGTAGAAAACTTCTAAATTGGGGATGCTGAAGTTTTCTTAGTGGTATGTTAGCTGCCATCATAGTTTGACACAAGTCTTGTTGAAAAAGTTCCTTTTCCGACTGAGATTTTGCACCCACATTTTGAAATGCGTTTTTAACACTCTGCTGAACTGGCGCACATTTCATTTTTGTAACCTTCGCGATATGCAGCGCTGTTTTTAAATGCTGATCCACTTGAAACTTTTTCTCACAAACAATTATTTTTGAACAGGCTTTGCAAAAAACTTTTTCTCCACTAAATTCTAACTCGGAAATACCCTTAATCCACGTCGCAGTTTTTACTATTTTCGCCATTTTTATTCGCCAATTAAAACTCACTCTGCTGACACACCAAAGGTTTTTGACAAACTAAAAATACTAACCTGAGTCTAGTTATGCCTACCCAATATTTATAAATTCCAAACTGTGCCGAACCTTGGGTTATTGTTAAAGTATTAATAATTTGGGTAAAACCAACAACCCTATCATAAAATAATAAAAACCTCATTTAAGTTAGTACCTGGGAATTCCCAAAGATTAGAGTATTGGAGTCAGCCGCCCGACTGATGATAAAGAATTTAGATATCAAATGGTGTTAAAAATTTTTGGAAAAGATGACCATAATATGCAGGTAAATCAAAATGTATCAAAAATATGCATTTTTTTCAAAAACGGACAAAATATGCAAAATATGCATGTATATGCAATTTGCATATAATCCGCGCTTTAGTTATGAATGTTTTCTTTTTTAAATAAAATACTTTTTTTGTCAATTATTGAAGTTTTAATGAACAACGACAATTAAATGCTCACTACTCTATATATTTTTTTACATCCATAACATTTAGATTATATCAAATATTAGATGTATTTTTTATTTTATATTCATGTATTTATTTTTTTTGTAAATTACTTTTAATTTAATAAAAATTCTCATAAAAATGTAAAAGTATTTTGGCTAAAGGATTTTGGTCAAAGGCCGTTTGGAAAACCAATAAAGATCATATAATAATAGCCTAATAGATGAATAAAGAATTATAGAAAAAAATCAGCATCAAGAACTCTATAAGTGTACATATTTTTTTCCATAAAGTTAATTGTAATCATGTTAAAAATAAAAATATGAAAAACCATGAAAAAATTCTGCTTTATTTGAATCGCTTTATTTCATTCTTCAATGCATCTTAACAACACTAAAGTGCAAAACTGCATATCAGAAATTATTAGTGATATAACATTTATGAGGACTTATAACACGTAATAAAAAAGCTATTTAGATAAGATACAGAAGTAATGCGTAGTTGCCTAATCTTTATTTCTAATACTAATAGCACATGTTGCATGAATGAACAGAGTGCACTAGCTTGACCCAGGATGCAAGCCGGTTTCAAATGAATCATTTCGGGAAAGGGCCAAACGGTATGGATGGCAAATAAACTGTATATTTATTATCAAGTTAGTCATTATTTGAATTAAATCTCGTCACCAACTTTTAGCTAAATTAATTGAAATTTTAATGTTGTTTTGAGTATAAATATTATATTTATGGTAAGAGAATGATAGTTTATATTTACCGAGTTTAAAATAGCTTCGGAAGCGAAGTCGCCGTAAGGTGGGTAAAGATCGGCTTTTTTTCGCAAATTATATTCGTAAAAATTTAAAGTTTTAATTTAGACTATTTTATTTAAAAAAATTTCATAATGCGCTCAACGCACCTTTCTGTCTATTCATAGTAGTTGGCCATTTTTGGATATTTTTTTAACAATACTGGCACATCAGTGCTGATTTAGATACATTTTTATACGGATGTAGATCAAGGGCCAACAATGGTAAAACGACCAAAAATAACGTCAATGTCGTTATTGTTTAAGCATCGCGACGTTTTCAATTCTTTCCCTGGCGCGCTTTTAGTTTTTTCCAGTGTTTTTTTTTTTAATAAAAAGCCTAACAGGTGTAACCACAAAGTTAATAAAAATCGTGTTACTGGATGTCCTAAAAACGTTTAATTTTTTTCTTTTTTTGTTTAAAATTTAAGACAGTTTTTTAACTTAAAAATTGGTGAGGTCGGTTAATCACATGGGATTTTTAATTTATTTTTTTACTTGCCTTGTATATTCTAGTATATACCGTAAAATATTTAATAAAATTCAAACGACAAAAATTCACTACGACATACGTTTGATCAGTTTTGTTGTTTTTATAACACTGGGACTTTAAGCAAAATAAAAAAAGAGCCATACCTCCCTTTTACAGAGTGTTTAAAATTAATAGCGCTAGTTGATATCACTCGCGTCTAGCGACACCCCCGCTGGCGAGCTTCTTGACAGTGTTGACACATGAAACATGCTTTATTATGCAGGGACTGATATGTTAAAAAATACTCAAAAATGCCTATAGGTCAGTCTTTTGACCATCAGAATTCGTCTTTAAAATTGCGAATCATAAAGGTTGTAGCTACTTGTAGATATAACGTCCGTGGTGGTACTACTGTGGTGTCCAAATGATGCCGTAAAAGGCTTATTTTGTATGTTTTGGACATCTTTGACGGAACTTGGAATAAATGGGTAAAGCATATAAAAAATCGGCACTCAAAGTACCATGAACTTGGGCTTTATACAAGCCTGCGTGGGCTGTCATCATAAGTCATAATGATAAAAAAACTTAAGAATAAATAAAAGTGTTCAAAATTTTTTTTAACATTTTAATTTACTTTTATTGTGAAAAATTATATTTAGCAAAATATAATCGTTATTATTAGGTATTAGGTACCCATTCAATCTTGGAAGTTATTTATAGAAAAATATAAAAAGTATTGGGCCACTACGATCCTCAAATTATTGTATATTATAAAATGAAAATTTACATTTTGAGTTTTTATGAAAACACCTGGTTAAAACTATTCTAAAAAGTAGGTATAAAATAAATTATTAGTTTTTTAATTAAAGCGTTTTAAAGAATACAAATCTCGTTTTGTTTTTTGTATACATATTAAAAAAACACATTATTTTAATTTATTTCTTATTATTTCGTACCTTTAAATCAAAACTGTGTCACTTTTTGCTTAATTTGGTGTCACCTTAGGCACAATATCACAGTAGAATGTTTCTAATTTACTTCAAAAGTCAAAATAAGTCCTAATAATACCAAAATTCAAATGACAAACAAGCTAATGTCCAGGAGAAAGCTTATTTTTCCTGCAAAATTATTTAAGTAGTACAAAAAATTCATGTCGAAAATGGACATAGACTAGTTCTAATTTAAAGGAATGATTTATGTAAATAAGTAAACAGTTTTGTATTTTAAATTTCGTATTGTTAAAGCGACCAAATTATAATAAACCAGCGAATTAAGTTTGCCAGCGTTATGCTTCTTGGGCAACATTAGTGTACATTTGCGCCTCAAACGGTGCTTCGAATATGTCTTTCTTAAAAAGTTATGTAGTCAGTGTGCTGTTGTCAGTGTTAAACTAGTGTTAATAAAAATCCTTATCGGAAAAATAATCGTACTGACTGATTTCTATTGTTACCAAGCAGTTAAAATATAAAAGGACTTGTCCAAACACCTGACCGATAAATTTACTTTTTTGTTCTTTCTACCTGGCCTCATATAATTCAGGCTCTCATTAAACGTCAGTGGCTATAACTTTTAGGGGTAACACCATCGTCTATCTCTAAACCATAACATCAACAAAAAATCCCATAAATATTTTACTAGGATACAACACCACACATTAGTTAACTTTGTTTAATCGAATTTCCATTCAAAACACAGTTTTAATTTATTTTTTTGAACAGTGTGGCCCTGGGCTGCGTTGTAACCATCCAAATAATGCAATTAAAAACAGTTTTTGTAATTGTAAAGTTAATTACTTCTTTACCCGAAAACATACTATTAGAAATAACTTTAAAAATATTAATTCGTTTGCCGTCCATGTAAACAGTGCCGACCTGATTTTGTTTCCATTATCATTTAAGCTACTTGGCTTTGAAATGCTGAAGACATTTTTAATGGTAATCCAGCGGTCGCCTACGTGATTTTTGGAACGTTTCTGATGTAAAGCAGGTAAAGGTATCGGTTTACAATCACATCAGTTCAAAATAGGTACTTGGTGAGTAAGATACTGATTAATACTGGGATTTTTTGTGACAACTAACATATTTTTTAGTTAGGTAAACGGTTTTATAGCTTGTCCGACAATTAAAACACTTGATAACACTTTACAATACTTTATTCACACTTTACACTTTCTGATCCTAACTCTTTGATTTTATAAGGTAACTAACTATGGTTCAATGCAGACTTTATATAACTAATTTACAAGTTTTACACAAGAAACAATCATACTTCTACAGGGTGTCCCAAAGGTAATGGGACATAAGGCTCGTTTAAACCAAAGTTGACAACAAGTTATTTGTAGAAAACTAAAAGTTGTCAACTAAAAGTTGCCTTACTTAAATTAGAGCAACAAGTGGAAGATTTTTTGTAGAAAACTAAAAGTTGCTCTTCTCACATTTAGAGAAACAAGTGAAAAACTTGTTACCAAAGAATTAGCGCAAAAAGTTTAGGCAGTTCTTCTCCAGTTCTCTACTAGTTTTCTACAAGTTGCTTGTGCAAAGCGTGCAGCAACAAATCTTCCTCTTTTAGTTGTCAACTTTTTTTGATCTTTTAGGCGCAGTTGCTCCTAGAGACTTAAATAACGTATACATTTTTGATGCAGAGGAATTCATAGTAATTTATTTTATAATAAACAGGCCAATATACTAAGCTAAAAAAAGTTATGCCAGCTAAAACAATTGAGGTGGCCCGTAGCTGGCACCCTCTAGTAGCAGCATCGAAAGCATGGACGAATTTGAATTTCTCGCCTCAGAAAACACCCAGATCCCAAATTTTGTACCGCTATGTCATTTAGTTAAAGAAAAGTTTAATACCCTGTATCTTTGTTATTATCAATTTTGGGATAAGGCAAATTTACGTAAATTGCATTATTTCGACATAAGGAATCTGCTGTTGCTCTGTGTCCCATTACTTTTGGGACACCCTGTATAACTAAAACTTCTCTAAAGCCAAAGCCATATAACAATAAAGGGACGTATATTAATTACGTGAGGCGATTTAGGGGATTTTTCGACCCCTTCTCCCCCTTGGTGAAACGCCGTAAAATTTCCTTATAATCTCACGTGAGATTTTTTAAAATGCTTATTTTTAATGTTAATACGTAATCTCTGCTTGATTTCGTTAATTAAAAAAAAAACATAATTTGCCTATTTATTTTTATTTAAGACTAGTTAAGTGTACTATTCAAAACTACTAATAAGATTACTGCGAGAAAATATCATTGTATAATATTAGCTTATTGTATTAGCTTCTGTAGAAGTAGCTATATTTTAGTAAAGAAACATGTTTTTCTTATTTTAAACGAGTTTTCACGCAATTTTGTACTGTTTTTTGCGAAAAAAAATTGCGTTATTTGCCGAGACTCCCCTCTCCCCCACGTGAGATTTGGCTCGACAACCTCTCCCCTAAATGCCTTACCTAATAAATGGACGCCCCCTAACCGGAAACTAATAATGTGAAATTAATTCTGTTGTTACTAAATAAACTACGATATCCGTTTTACTGAAATGTAAAAAAAAAATGATACGCTTTCGAACTAATTAAGAAAATGTCAATTTTATGTCGTATATCTTTACTTTCATTTCAAATTATTTTTTTCTCCTTCGGTACATTATTTTAGACAACAACTTTATTGAAGTTTAAAGGTGTGAGTCAAGTGTTAAGTAAGTAGTAGTATTTTTGTTTAGTGAGATTTTCACGAAATTCTGGCCGTAGCTCTCGCAGTACCGCATTCTGAAAATGAAGCCAAATTACCATAATAGTGAGCAATCTGAGACGCCTTAATTATGACTCATTTATTGGATTGCATGCTGCTTGGTTGCAAATAAAGTAACCAATTAAAATCCTTAAATAAATAATATCAGTATTATGTTATTATTCAGTAGCAAAAAAAGACAAATACCTATATACATGCATTTTTTTAATTAAACAACATATGTTCTAGTGCTTTAATTTTTTTATACCTAGGTACTAAGTAACATAAAAAATGAGACACCCAGAATTATTTATTATAATCTTAAAATATTTGTAAATATGTATATTCGCTGTCATGAAAATATAGGCTGATAACTGATTACTATAGGGCAATTTGTGCCGTACTTTTTGGATATTAATTATTTCCACTATTCTGCTCTGGAGAACTTAATAGTATAATTCCTCCCCTTGCAGTTTTTAATAAAGCAACACAAAATGCCACTTCCATGCATCTTTTTACAATTCGTCTAGAGAAGCCTCGAACCACCCACTATCATTGCTAGAGTATTTAGAATATACTACTACTGTGTGTAAAGGTCTTTTCTTCCTATTCACATCTCTAGATCTTAAATTTCCTCTTATTTTTCTTGGGGAGTAATTTTGTTGGGTAATTTTTCGGTGTAGAAGCCGTGAACATGGCTATAAAAGAGGGAGGACCACTACATATCGTCGGAGAGCTAGAGGGGAAAGATTTCTTGTAAGAGTGGAGTCATTAATAGGACGATCAGCTCTTTGAATAAAATCGAGAATGCCCTGATGAGTGAAAGACCCCAATTCCCAAATATATATATATATATATATATATATATATATATATATATATATATATATATATATATATATTGGAATTTGAAAGTAAAAAAAAAAAAAGGAACATTAAAGAAATGATTCACTTAAAAAAAAACACAAAATACCGAAATTTTTCCAGAACAGACACGGAGGGTCTAAGCTCTATTTACAACAATTTATTGTTGCAATAGAAATAAAAAAGGGAAAAAAACCCAGATTTTTGCCCCCCAAAAAAAACAATTCTGTATAAATTAACCCAGGTAATGCAAATGTTTTTCATAGTTTTTAAAAAAAAAAAAATTTCAGTATTATATCAACCACTGAACAAGAATGTTTAGTAGAATGTTATCTAGTGCTTGTAATTTGTACAATATAGTTGGTAAGTGTTTACTTTACAAATTATATACAATCATACTTTTCCTAAAATTCATCATGTTAATTAAATACAATAAAAAAAAAATATTTTTAGATATTCTGATGATGGTTTAATTAAAAAACCCGGGGAAACGTCAATTAAACATTGATTTTTTTTTAAAAAAATGACCAAAAACCCCAAAAACAAGTAATAAAGTTTATATATATATATATATATATATATATATATATATATATATATATATATATATATATATATATATATATATATATATATATATATATATATTATTTTCTTGGGATAGTCCACGAAGACTGATGCCCAAGTACTAACGTACCGTTGATGTATTCAGTGTGGTGAGAGGGAGTTTGTTCACACGGGACTTAAATATTTGAAGATTGAGAGGAGAAGGAAAAACTTCTGCGGCGGGTTCCATAGTCTTGACACTCTAGGGATGAAGGAACGAAGAAAGCGGGACGTTCGGGGCCTCTCTAACTAAACTGTAAAAGGATGCATAAAAGTTGCACTACGTGTTGCTCTGTTAAGAGCTGCCAGAGAACGAATTATACTGGCCAACTCCTCTGAGCAGAAGCGTGAAAATACCTATAAAAGAGCGACAGATCCCCTACAGCTCAACGGTGGGGAAGAAGAGGAAGCCTTTCTGTGAGTGTGGGATCATTAATAAGACGAATGGCTCTTTGAATGGAGTCCAGAATGCTAAGTGTTGTAGGAGATGCCAGACATGGGAACAATATTCTTAAGAGGGTCTGATTTGGGATACATACGGAGTATACAGATTGGAAGAAGAGAAATACTTTCTGGCTCGAAGCTGCTAAGGCTATGGATGTAATGTATTTGTGCCAGTTTAGGGTATTCTCAAAAGCAACGCAGATAAGATTAAACGACTCTTTGTTCTGCAGAACTGGGCCGCTCATATGTAACGGATGAGTATTGGCAGACTTTTTTTGCGACAGCGAACATGACTGTGTTTTTGAGGCATTAAACTGAACAAGATTTTTGGCGCCCCAATCCAAGATAAGTTTGAGGTCTTGTAAAAGAGATATCTGCATTGACCTGCATTGATTTCCAAATCAGAATTACATGGATATGTCAAGAGCAACGATCTGGGATTCACCAAGAAACTCATGGGACTTGTTCCAGTTGTGGGAGACAAAGTAAAGAAGATCAGCTGTGGATCTTCTGTGACGGATCCATACTGTCTATCATGTAATATCTTGTGTTTTTCCAGATACTTTAAGATTAAGATCCCAAATATAGCAACAGTATTCCAAGCAAATTTTGATTTTGGATACATATGGAGTAGAGTATCCATACTAAAAGGTGAGAAATACCTTCTTCTGACCTGATAGAGGAAATTTTACCAGAACCCCTAGTATGTTAAGACTAATGATCTGGAATTTTTCTTACAGCATATCATCTTTTGTTTCAATTACGTGAAATAAAAGATGATATGCTGTGGATCTTTTTTACGAATCCGTACTGTCTGTATTTTGTAGAAGCGATAAATTCGCTAGATTAATATACTAAATAATAAATAGTATATTAGTTTATATGGAAGATAAGTAATATTTTTGATGGCGCGCTCGTGTTTCACATCCGAACGAAGTGAGGCTGTTAATAGAGAGCAAGCCATGAAAAGTAACTCTTCCATCAAATAAAATATGCTGTTTTTTCTTCAAACGTCGACAAATTATTGCAAAAACATCTCTTTTTAATAGTAATAATTATTAAAGGAAAGTGGGTTCGCAAGGCGGCTTAGACCGATGTCGGTGGATAGTTGCTATAGTAATGTAACATAATACTGTCAGTGGACACTGTCAACAATATTTTTTTTAATTGCGTCTGCGATTGCGTTTTAATCCCGTATTGATAAGCTGATATTAAGTAAATACATTTAATATTCAATTGAGTAATAAATTAAAATTTAAGTTTTTGTTTTAGTTTAATAGATGTTTAGTTGCTGACGCTTGTTTTGTTGTTTGTTTGTATCTATGTTGCTATGTTAACACTTTTTCCTACGCCGGCGGGAAATTGAAAAGTGAAGCTCTTGCGGAGGAAAAATGAAATATGGCGATCGTCTACACAGTCGAGTAATGACGAATTTACTGACGTTTGAAGAAAAAAGTCTTTTTTGTTGGTATGAGAAATAAAATCGTTTTTAAACATTAAAACGAAAATACAATCTAGAGCTATCTTTTAAATACATTTCGCTCCAGGTGATCTTCTTTTTGTATTATTACTTAAAAAAAGTTTTTTTACTGCTATTTTCTTGCATTAATTGTCACCTTATCACCGAAAAGAAAATGAAAAATATCTCTAATTTAAAAGTAAAATATAGAAAGAAAATAAGTTTTTATAAATCACGAAAGTCCGCTGCCGCAAATTGTCATGCCGTTTCGTTTTCAGCTTCCTTCTCGTGTAAATTTTTAAGTTTAATGAAAAAAAGTTACGTGCTTTCTTGTATCGCTGACTTTACAAGATTTTTCAGTTTTAATCAAACTTCCAAGTCAAATATTTTAAAAACGAATTATAAATATTAGAGGGTTTAGAAAAAAATGTATGATCGAAATAGCTCTAGTTTTGCTAAGCGCAAATTTTAAGAATACTTACAATACAGGGTTGTATTGTAACTATCGTAAAAATGTGGAAGATCTGCCGGAAAGAATACTTTGCACCTGTTTTTTTTATATAATTTTTTATATAAATGACTAGCCCATACATATATTACCGGAAAACAGCTCAAAAGCCTTATTATCACAGTGTTTGACTAACTATTCAGTCATTTCCTGTAATGCCTAAATCCGTTTAAGGAAACAGCGTAATAATAATTTATAATTCATTGTTTGCCTAGGCATTACATGGAATAACTGAATGCTTAATTCTTATTAGTCAAATGTACTGACTAGTCATCTCAAATTGACGGATTTTAATGTTTGACGCCAACATACATTAGTTGTACGAATAAATAAATATGAAAAAACTTTTAGCAACATAAGTTTCGCGATTGTAAATGGCTGATCAGAAACGAATTCATATGGAAATTTCTGAAACTTAGATTCACAATAATTAACTTCTGAACCTTAACAGTAATTCATACACTGGATAGAAGTCGAATGTCTATCACGGTTCCTTTAGCGGTTTAAGTAAGGCCATATGGTTTTTGTGATGCTACAGGTATTTGGCTTATTGATTAGCTTAAAAAGATCAAAACTATATGTGAATACTATTCTAACACATTAATTCAACTAAATAAAAAAAAATCGTCAAAAAAAGATGATTTTTCATCAGCGTAATGCAGTTGTCCCAACAGATTTAAAAAAAAATAGAGATTTGAACTATTTTCCCGATTTGACACCCTCCGACTTCAAGAGATTTTTTTCCAACCGTCAAAAAATGTTGACATTTTTGTACTATTTTCAGGTGCAAAAGCTATCAATTCTCATACCGTACCAAAATGTGCTCGTTGCTTAGCAACACTTTTAATCCTAGGATTAAAAGCAATTGCATTTAAGCTCTTTTAAATAACTAAATGTATTAATTTTGACTTGGTTGGAGAAAAAATAATATATATCATTCGGACTAAAAGTGCTTATTTTTACTCACAATTTTGCATTCGCTCGGCTGCGCTGCGCTCCGCCTCGCAACTGCAAAAATTGCTAGTAAAAGAAAGATGCACTTTTAATCCTCATAATATAATATACTATTCTTGACGGTCACCGGGAAAGGTGGCAACTTGTAGGAAGATTATTTCAAGGGGGGAATTTTGGCTTTGGAACATCGTTGAATCAAGTCCGGTAATTCAAAAGGAGACTATGAATAAAAATAATTTTAAAAATATAAATTTGTTTTTTTATTACTTATACTTTTGTACCAAATCGCAGAATAAAATTACTATCAATCTACTTCTATATAACAATTACTTGTTTGTTTACAGTGATAACATTTTTTATATAAAACTAAGTCAATAGGTAATAATGACAAATAAATAAAGTATTTAAGTTGTATTTGTTTTCCGCAAAGATGGCAATAATTTAAAATATACCTGGAAATACAAAACTAGTCATCAAATCAACATCAAATAATAATTTTTTGAATCTGAGAAATTCGAAATTACAATAAAAAAATAAATAAATTGTATTTTGTACGTTCATAAATTTTAAAAGGATATATTATTAGAAGTACAGTAAAAAAAGATACCTACTTAAAGGTAAAAAGAAATATGGATATGTTTATTATAATAATGTGTTTCTTCACTGACAGAGAATGCCCGTGTTTCAAACATTTTTTAGTAACCATAAGCGAAATATAGATTTTTTTGTTATTTTATCTGTACCTATCAAGTTAAATCGAAATGTTTTGTCTAAACTAAATTGTAAGTGATGTCAAAATTCTTTATGCTGGAATTTGTAAATATATACTTGATTGAAATTCCCACAAAGTTTACAGTCTCCGGCATTTCGTAACACTCTGTTTAAACGAAAATAAAATAAACCTATTCATTTCCCCTAGATTCTAAATTTATTTTTATACTTTAAAATGCAGTGAGTCATTAAAGTATGAAGAGGTGTAGACGAATAATTGATCGAATTAATAATATTATTAATGAAAACAGAATCGACCTGGCAGATAGGAGGAGGATAAATCGTCAGTTTAAGAAGAAATATGTAGTTACAGATATTGATATTTTCACTTTTGACAACAAAATAAACCATCCAGGATACCCATGGTACGTTTGTATTTAGGGCAAAGACGTAAAGAAATATACGGGGTGGCTAAACGAAAACGAGTGAAGGTCTTTCTTGAGTACTTTTCATTTTTGAGAAAACCACTCGAACCGGTTTCCTTTTTTTCGAGGGGGAAACTTTTTAGTCATAATATGCAGCAACCCTTTGACCAGAGCAAATTTTACCCCTGAAATCCTAAAGGGGGTAGAGTTGTACCTCATTTGAAAGCTATTTTGATTCTCTGATTTTCGAAATTCCATAGAGCCCAAAGAAAAGCAAAATATCCAATCTTTTGCTGCTTAAAAGAATTTCCAAATAACAACGATCGACCTGTGTATTTCTATTTCGAATGAAAAACACTTTTACGCTAAGGCATGATCCCTAACTGCAACACCTTGACAAAGGTGCGTTCCACCCCTAAAATATGGGAAAAAAAAGAAGCCAAGTAGCACCTTCTTTTGAAGGTCTTTTTTTTTCTTCACTGACATCTATAAGGAATTGTTTTTTTTTTATTTATTAAAATTTCTTTTTAACATAAGGGTGTTAATAAACTTGCCTTAAACAGGATAAATTATTTTCCAATAATTGATTTACTAGAGCCCAAACTATAGGTAGCTGATCTTTAAACCAAATTTTATTAATGGGAATCGCCAGATCTTTCCGCACTGGATTTTTTTTATGGGGTCACATAAAAAGTATACCAGAGTCTTTGGAAAAATTGCCCCAACGCGTCAATTTCAAATGTAATCAATGAAATGATTTGAAATGCGAGAAAGATTCGAGCAAAATCTAAAATATTGCATAAAAGCTAGATAGTCATTTTCAACAAGTTTTAAATTAATAGTCTTGTTTTAGTTTAGTAGCAGGAGTAGATTATTTACTTCAACTTTTATTTTATTTAGTTATTCATTTATTTATAATGTGAGGGGCTGGATTCCCCGCTCCTATCCCCAAGCATTCGCTACTCCTTCTTTTGACAATTTTTTAACGCATAGTTGTTAAATAAACGTATTTATCAATTTCTCTTGGGCGTACTAAAGGGTAAAACTTATAAAATAAAAACAATAACGAACAATTACTAAAAAAACATTTATAATTTTTGAAAATTGTAATAAACTTATTACAAAAATCAAACAGGGCTCTAAGATTTTTTTTTAAATGCCCAATATAAAATTAGCAAAGATTCTTACCTTAAAGTCGCGCCAGGATGTTAATTTTAAGACCTTGTAAAATGTTTGTAATAAAAGCAATGAGTTTTCTTGCTATTGACTTACTCTTTTATTAGAAAATTCTTATGACTTGCTTTTCCGTTATATTATGTTACGGCTATAATACGGTAATGGTCTAATTTCAAAGGAGTTCTTATGTCAGATCGGAATTTATACGAGTAATTTTACAAAACTTTAGTAAACACTTGCGAAGATAATTGAAGCGAATTTTAATTACACACAACCTTTTCAAGAATCCTGAGGCTTTAGATAAAGTCTAATTTTATTTTTGGAAGAGTGTTAACTTGAATATTCGGCAAAATTGCGGCCATTTTACAAATTTACCTAAGTAATGTTTTTCTTTGTACTAACTTTTGAATTAAGTTACCAATATTTACTTATTGCTTTACAGTTAATTTAATGTAATATTAATTAATGACATTATATTTTCTTGTAAAAAGGCTCATCCAACGAAAAATGTTTAAGAGTTGAACAAGATTTAGGTTTACTTAATATGTAATAGTAATAATAAAATTAATAATAATTTTAAAGTTTTCTGATAAAAATATGTTGGTGATTTAAAAAGAAATATTTACTGATGAGGTCACTTTTATAAACTTCCATTTTTTATAGACGATCACAACAGCAAAAAGCTTTATTTTATAGTATTTGTCTCTATAAAAAACACATTAACCACAATTCGCACCTTTCTAAGAAACTTAGACCAAAATTATAATCCTAGAATTAATAACAATACGATCGCAAAAAAATATTGTAGCTAAATCAGACATTAATTTGCAATTAATGATCTCAAACCTTAACGCGCTCGCAAAGCTGGCGTGTTAATGGGCTCGATCATTCATTTCCCATATTACCAGCCTAGTTCTTTAAATAGCTATTTTTGCCTATATCGTATTATAGTTAGATAAGTAGGATGTTTATTTTATTATAAAATACTTTTCACCACAGGTCCCCAAACTTAGATCCTGTGGAATGTCACCTAGAGTCACCCTATGCATCTATACGGCCATCATAAGACCTATGCTAACCTACGGTGCTGTCGTCTGAGGACAGAAAGTCCAGCAGACGACAGTCATCCGAAAACTAGACCAAGTTCAGAGAAGGGCTTTTCTCAACACCACTGGAGCCATGAGAACAACACCAACTAGGGTCATGGAGGTAATCCTAAACCTTACACCCCTTGACATATTCATCATGGAGGTTGTTGTGACGGCTATGTTGCGCCTCCGCACTCTTGGTATAATGCCCGATATAGAAGTTGGCGCACAGAGACGTCGTTTGTGGATTGAGGCGATAAGCTGCCTTCCACTACTGCAGGCGAAAATCGAGTCTATTGCGCCATGTTTTGTTTTTAACAAACCATACAAAATTGACATCAAAGGAGAATCGAACACAAACGTGGCTGGTATAATCAACATCTACACAGACGGTTCGAAAACAGAAGAAGGTACGTAATGTCTATGTGAATCTATTCTAGATCTCTAAACTTAAACATCAAATGGGCTATGGGTGAGTTGCCAAGTGTGGTCCAAACTGAGCTCACAGGCACAACCATAGCTGCAAAAGAAATAAGCAAAAGGAACATCACTGATAAAGTCGTGCTTATCGATACGGATGGCAGGCAGACAATACTAGCTATCTGTGAGGAGACCACGATACACCTTGGGTCTGGTACTAGAATGTCACCGTGCTCTTGCGAATGCTTCCAGCAGCTGCCAGACCAAAGGACACGCTCACTCCAAAGGCAACCGTATTGCTGACTCGTTGGCCAGGAAGGCTGCTGGTACGAAACCTTTTAGACCCGAACCTTTTGTAGGTCTGACAGGGTCTGCGATGAAGAACATAATCAAAAGACACTTTTATCAGCAGTTTACAAGACGATGGGATGAAACAGTAAACTTTAACTTTTCCATGGAGTTACTGAACTATCCTGAAAGATACAGTTAAACATTACTTGGCAATTCCTAGGGCGAACCTTCGTCTGATCACGGGCGTTCTTACTGGACATTGTCAATTACGAAAGCACCTCTTTAGAATGGGTATAAATGACACACCTCTGTGCAGGGATTGTGAACCGAATGACGAGACGGTGAAGCACATCCTTTGTGACTGCCCTGCACTCTAGTCCAAGAGAAGATCTATGCTGGGCGAGTATTGGATTTCCTTGGCCGACATTAAGGATATTCCCCTCGGCGACGTTGTCACCTACTTTAAATCAGTAGGATGGGCAGCGTACAAAGTAAGAAGTCCCCTTCAGGAGGAAGCCTAAAGGGCCTACTGAGGCCTAGGTGCCGTGATATGTATCACCCTCCTCATTTTTAGATTCAGATTCAGAGGTCCCCAAACTTTTTTTGAATTTTTGTAACTTTTTTAACTTATTTTGTGTTTTTAACGGCTGATAAAGTGCTACTCACATTAAGAGATTTAAATTTTGTGTACCCCCCTTTGCACATCGTAATCGACCGCAGGGAGTCGATATAGACCACTTTGGGTGTCGTCGCTTTAAACTTACCGTTTGCTTATCTAAGTAATTTAATGCTTAAATTGATATTGCACTTTAATTAATGTGTCTTAATAACGTTCTAACACATTTTAGCATTATTTTATTGCTTTTCTCTTTCGTTGTTACAGTTTCGGCATGTACCAGAGACAGCTAATTGCTCGTTTTCTATTATTTATTGCATTTTATGTTGATACCAAGGAATTCTAATAGTATATGATTCATATGGGAAGTATTTGTGTTAAAATTTAAAATAAAATGCATTTTATTCCGGTAATTTAGTTCATTTAGCTTGGTTAGAAAAAAGGTTGCAAGTGACTATTAATGAAATGCTCTCTGAAATCTTAACCATCATTACTGGATGTTTTTATTTGACCTAGAATGTTACGTAAAATTAAAATATCTAATAAAGATTCGCACTTCATTTATATTTTCTGTTAAAATTAAGTAATTTAATAAAAAATCTTTAAAAATATTAAACTACAAATGTAAGCAAAAATTCATAAAATATTATTTGGACAGGTCCAAAAACAAAATAAAAAACAGCTGGATAAGACGTAGATAAGACTGAAAACACTGTCCAACAGTGAAATTTTTTCCAAAATTTTATTAGGTGATTTTTGTATTTTTTTTTTGTGAGGGAAACATAAAAATAATATAGGTTTTGCTCACTTACCTGTTCTGAGTACCATAATAAGTATGCTCCTTTGCATTTCAGTGTTTTAATTCATTCTTAAAATTGTGTACATATATAATGATCTTTTACAACCCGACGCGACGTAAAAATTGCGTATTCTAGAAAACGTACTTTGCAACTTTTATCCTTCTTTTCACAAAGTATGGATATGGTGTACTGCAATGATGTTAGTGGACTAATGTCTCAATTAGGAAGAGAACACATGCCTCAGGAAGTAAAGGATTGGCATGTAAGAACAACACGAAAGCTTGGAGTAAAAGTGTAAAATATACACCGCTTGCTGATCCTTCCAATGTAATGTTACCATCATTACATCTAAAAATAGGTTTAATAAAAAAATAATTAGGGCAGTGAACAAATCAGGAGGAGAATTTCCATATCTTAGGAAGAAATTTCCAAAATTAAGTAAGGCGAAAATCAAGGAGGGAATTTTTATAGGTTTTCAAATTTTAAGTTATTTAGAGAGCTTTTAAAGCAAATTTGGCACCGGTGGAGAAAAGAGCATGGAGTACTTTTAAATTGGTGTGTGGGAATTTCTTAGGAAGTCACCAGGTTGACAACTATAGGGGGTTAATGGAAGACTTGCTAAATGCATACAAATCGATAGGATATAACATGTCTCTTAAAATTCATGTTCTCATTCCCATTTTGACTTTTTTCTGCAAACTTAGGAAAAGTCAGTGATGACACGGTGAAAGGTTTCATCAGGACATATTAGAAATGGAGAGCCGGTACCAAGGAAAAATGACAGTTAATATGCTTGCTACTGTTGGCACCTACTTAGAGATGTTCCGGAAGCTACTTATAGCCGAAAGATCCCAAGAAAATCGTTTTAAAGCATTTAAGTTTATAATGTTTTGCAATTTTGTAACTTTACAACGTTTCGATAAAACTTTGTATGTTTTTGTTGTGGTAAGGATTACTTTTCCTTTACATCTAGTATATTCGTAAAATAAGAAATATTGGTATCTAACAGTTTGCGTCTTAATATATACCATGTTTAATTTGTGCCTTTAAAAAGTGTTACGTGATGGAGCAAAACGGACTTTATAAATCAGCACACTCTACATATTAAGAAAAAAAAACATTTTTATTTCGGGGAGCATTGTTGGACAGTGAAATGTAATTATTTTTTGCTCGACTGAAAATAAATACGCTTGCAAAATATCATTAAAATAAGATCATAAATCCTGGATGTTTACCTTTCTACGTCACAGTATATTTTGTTCAGGAAAATTATTTCTCCCTTTCCATTCTGACCAGTGGCGTATGCAACACATTAAAATTTTGAAAGCTAATTTAATTTTTTACCTATTTCTTTGTTGCATCGTAAAGTTCAATATTTAATATGTATGACATTTATGAATAGTTAGTCCCATCCGTTAAATGATAATTCGCATCAGTAATACATTGTTTGCTGGCTATTTCTGCTAAATATGCACATGACTCTAACGTCAATTACATACATTTATTTACCATTAATTATATGGAGGTGGGCGCGACACAATAATATTTTTAATTAACGCTAGGGGGCGTCCGGCATGTCGATATTATCCAGTTGAATGGTTTGTTGTATTTTGCTTTCTATGTAATGCCAGCGGCGTGGCATCTATGGGTTCAAAAACTTCATTCAAGTGAAATATTTATTTTTCGGACCGACCACAAAGTACATATTTTTCGATTGGTTTTTTAAACTCTGGCTGTTCTTATACCTAATCTTAAGAGAGGAAAAAGGAATCTAACCGAACAAGGTTTTGTTTTTTTTTAACTATACACTCAATTCTGTCAAGATATAGAGTTGGTTATCTAACGAGGACCATAGGGGACCGTTTTTGTCACTTTCCTCGTATTTTTTTTTCTTCAACGTTAGTAAATCCGTCATTACTCGACTGTGTAGGTGACCGCGAAGTTTCATTTTTCCTCCGCCGGAGCTTTATTTTTCACTTTGCCGCCTGCAGAGGAAAAAGTGTTATTATAGCACCATAGATACAAACAACAAAAGGAGCGTCAACAACTCAATATTTATTAAATTAAAAACAAAACTAAAATTTTTATTTATTACTCAATTGAATATTGAATGTACTTACTCAATAACTCCATATCAATACGGAATTAAAACGCAATTAGTGACGCAATTAAAAAAATAATAATAATTGTTGACAGTGTCCACTGACAGCTTTATGTTACATTACTATAGCAACTATTCACCGACACCGGCCTAAGCACAACTAACCACAACAAAAAAAAGAATTCTTTAGTTTTTCGTCTACATTTAAGTTTTGCGTTTTAATAATTTAGATTAAGGCCATCATACCAAAAAAAAATAATTTAGATTTTTTACATGTGATGTCACAAAGCTGATATCCCCCGATACTTCTTGTCACACAATGTCACAATCCTCTACTCCTCTCCCCCTCCATATTTATAAAAATAAAGTATTTGCTTCAAAGATAAAGGTAGAAGTAAAAGGTAGAGCTTACAAGGAGAAGGTCGAAGGAAAAGGTTTTTTTTTATTTTATATTCATAATCTTTTCCTTTTCTTTGCAAGAAAAATCTCAAAGAAAAGGCAAATGTACTTTTTAATCGACACGCTCAAGTTCGGTTAGTATGTGGGTTGCCATCGAAAAACTTGCAACTTGCAGTTACAAAAAATCGTAACTTGTTTATTATAGTAGTGTACATTTAATTGAGCTATAATTCAAATAAAATAGAGTGCAGTTTTAAAGTTCTTTATTGTTTGTGATTGAAGAACATGACAAGGAACTGTCAAAAAACAATTGGAGTCATTGACGAGCAATCTGAATGATAAGTTCATTGCCGAAACAATGAAATGATTCCCGGATATATTAGAAAATTCCAACATCTCGCGAAAAAGCGAAGAAGCAAGTAGCTCTTGAGAAAGTTGTCCCAGAGTATTAACAGTTGTATGAAAAGACATGACCCCTAAAGCCTTTATGAAAAAGGTGGGTAATATGAAGACAAGGCTAAAGAAGAAAAACGACAAAAACAAAACGATCGATATTCATGAAAACGTAATTTTAATCACATATGCCAGGAACATTTATTAATAGTAGCATAATTCTTTCTTGTTTTTTTAACTTCCATAATTCCATTTTCGAATGACGAAAACTTAATCCACTCATCCGCCTTGTCCACTATAATATTAAGATTGTTATCTACGATTCTGGATAGTGTGGCTGTGTACCTTAGCGATACCGCTCTGGAAGCCCGGATTTGCAATGTAACACTTTCATTTTTTGTTCTGGCGAAAGCGCACCTCCCCTTGTTTCCAGGTTCTTGCGAGTGAAGTTGTCGGCTAACCACCTTTATTTCGTTAAACCAAAAGTGGGTTTGAAAGTCGCACTTACGTGGAGTACGTCTTGCACTTTCCCTGCGCGTACTTGCACCACAGCCGCCAATGGAAATTCGAATTCAACATAATCATCACTCGCGCACTCTAAACTAAACCCCCTTGATCTATAATATGTCCGTATAAACGAATGAAGTAAATACTATTTGCTACAGAAGCTTCTAAACTAGATGCATATTTTTTGAAGCTAATCCTTTAATTTTAAAGCAAATGCTACTTTTATGAATTCCAAAAAAGTGGAATCTTTTTCTTTAGAGCAACACCTTTTTACTTTAACTCCAAACCCTTTTTTCTTTTAATAAATGAAAAGTAATGTAAATGCTTTCATTTTTGTAAGTTAAAAACCTTTTCTTCTTTTTAAATGAAAAGTAAAGTAAATGCTTTCATTTTTGTAAGTTAAAATACAAATACTCTATTTTATAAATACGCCCTAATATACTATTTTTAAGGGAAAAAACTGTTTTGTATATATTTTTTTCGTAGATCCTAAAAGTATACCTAGGAAAACAATTAGAATTGAAACAAAATGTTCAACCGAATTTAATTTTATGTAAATCTAATTTCAAAAAAACATTCCCCATTTTTACTCGGACCAGCCCTGAAACAGAGTCGTATTATCATATTTTTAAATTTTTTCAATCTGATTGAACCTGACGTCACTATCTGGGAAAAAAAATAGGTTGAAATGGTTCTAATAGACAAAGGAAGATATTTAAGCTGTTTTTTGATCAAAATAAATTTTATGCAAGGGATCCATTGTCCTATGTATTTACGAGAACCATCCAGAAATTACGCTGTAACACCACTGTGTGTACATTGTTTTCCAAGTAATTGGCCGGCCAGTAATAGAACTGTGGCATAAATTACCGATAAATCTCAAAGAGAAACCATTGTTAGATATATTGACACAAGACGCCAATGGCTTTCCTTCTTTTCTTGGTAATTAGATACTGCTTGAAAAGGCGTTGGTGACATGGATGGAAAGTTTCAATAAACAAAAATTTTATGGTATATTGTATGCATATGCAGTTACGAGCAAAAGTCTCGGGTTATCGACCGACTTTCATAGTCGTTTTATTTTGTTGTCACAGATCACCTTTCATTCATGTAGCCATTCATTACCTTATTTCAAATACTAATTAGCTAGTAGTAATAATGTGTATGGAAATGTGATACGAAGATAATACAGGTAAAATAAGAATACATTACACAGGCCCACAAAAAATAAACTGCTGTGGGCTGGGTGTTAATCTAGGATTTTCTGGAGCAATTTTTTCACAGAAAACAAATCTGAGGTTAAAATTGAGGTCAAATAGCAAATAATCGAGAAAAGGCGTAGTTTCTGATATTTACCTTTTTTTAAATTTAATACGTCCATATCTTAAAAACTATAAAACCTACACGAAACTTTATAGGACATAAACAATGTATTCTTAAAAGACCTTTAATTTCAGTTATATAACCTTTTTGTCTAAATGCAGTATTTTTATGTTATAATCACAAAACCGAATTTTCAGGATTTTTTCAAGGTATATCTCTGAAAGAAATTTTCACCCCCAATTTTAACTTCAGAGTCGTGTTTAGCGGAAAAAAATACGCCGAAAAATCCAAGTCCGACACCCAGCACACACCACTAATTTTTTTGTGGACCTGTGTTATTAATTTTTACTTTTACAAAAATTTTAGGGTAGATAAGAACTTGAAAGATCATTTTATTTTAAAATAAAATTTCCGTTAAAAATTGCAGCAAACTTTAAAATTTAATGTATAAATTAGTGCTTACGCGTTACACTGTTCTTTACTTCGATAGCTTCTACCTATGTAACTCTTATACTGACCTTGAAATTTTCGTATTATGTACAAAACCGCGAAAACAGAAACAGCATATTCTAATCTTTCCTATAAACCTACCAAGTGGCGACTATTGACTAAGTCTTCGAAGACAAGTCTTAAGGCAGTTTTATCGTTTAATAGAGACGAACAACCATCTGTGGTCATGCTGTAATTATAAAGAAACTTACGAAAATAGGGATGTGTATCTTATTTTGAAGCGAAAATACGAAGATCATAAATTAAATATGTGTATCAAAAAGTCGTTGAACTACTTACACGACTGTAACATTATGTCGTTAAGAATGATCGTTACTGAGAAAACATTGTACCCTGTCTGAAAAACGTCCTTAATGATCCTCTAGTAAAGCAGCAAAAAATGTATTTTTCTCCAACCGTCAAAAAATGTTGACATTTTTGTACTATTTTCAGGTGCAAAAGCTATCAATTCTCATACCGTACAAAAATGTGCTCGTTGCTTAGCAACACTTTTAATCCTAGGATTAAAAGCAATTGCGTTGAGCTCTTTTGAATAATAAATGTATTAATTTTGACTTGGTTGAAGAAAAATAGTATATATCAATTTTTTGATTTTTAATCTTGACAACGGTGGCCAACTTGCCACCGAAACGTAGATTAGTGTTTAGTTATTGTGGCCTGTGGGTAGCGCGCATAGAACAATCTGATATTTACTAATTTGACACAATATGTCATTTAAATTTTGTTTTGTTTTTTTCAGGTGGAACAGCGGGATGTCCCTGGCATCGACTGTGCCTTCCTGGCCATGGACATGGAAGAGGGCGTGGAGGTAGTCTGGAACGAAGTCCAGTTTTCTGAAAGAAGGAATTTTAAAAATCAAGAAGAGAAGATTCAGATGGTGTTCGAGAATCTAACTCAATTGGACCACCCGAACATTGTCAAGTTCCATCGGTACTGGACTGACACGCATAATGACAAACCAAGAGTAAGTATAGTCCTTAGTTCTGGTCGTTGATTTAAGTAATTTAAATGGAATGAAAATATTCAATTTTGACTTAGGAATAAATAGATAAACTTGTTTAGAAGTAATAAAATTTTATCCAGGATCTATCTACATTAGCTAAGCTGTAGCATATTATGAATAAAAAAATACATTGGGTACGTAATAAAAGAAAAAAAGTAGTGAGAACGAAAACCACAAAATAATAGTCGTTTTACGTGTTCAGCAATGTTTCGATCCTAATTTTGGATTTTTTCAAGCATCAAAATTTTACATCTTCCACGCTAATATTTGATTTATCGACGTGAATTTTAAATGCAGGTGATATTAGATAGTCCTAAGTTTATTCTTTAAAATGGCAGTTATATTGTTCCTTTGCTTAAGTGATGTTTTCTTTATAACTTTTTTAAATTAAATTTATTTCCAATATTTGCTTACTGTTTTATTATTAGAAATATTAAAATTCGTAGAGTAGGCCTGACCTTATCTGTAAAAAAAGAGTTATATGTGCGATGTGGCAGGTATGAGTTTGCTGAAAGCCCTACAGAAAGATGTATATAACAAGAATCGATATAGGCTCCCTTTCAAAAAGGTCCGGAGCATTTGGTAAATATACAAAGTGTAAAAAAATGCCTTAATTTCTTCTTTAATCGTTTATAACTCTGTAAAGATTGGTCGTCAAAAAAAATTTAAAGAAAAAAAACCTATATTTTAAATATAGTTGCAAATTAGCAATAAAAAAGAAAATAGGGAAAAAGCGTTGTTTCTTGCGTTCCCTTTTTGGACCATTTAAATTTTTCTGAGAACCTCCATATTTAGCAAAAAAAAATCATGCCAATTTTCATCAAATTCAGTTCTATAGTTTTTGCACAATAATTTTACAATCTGATGTCGTTAAAAAAAAAACTAACAATTTTGCAAATTGACTATAGTCCTAAATAAGGGACTTTGATTTTAATTTTTTCATACTAGAAATCTCAAGTTTTTAACCTTTTTTCAATGAAAAGTAGATTAATTGGGCATCCTTAGCAATTGTTTGAAGTTATGAACAATTGCTGGGGTCAAAAATTGTTTAAAACATTTTTGTTTAAACAAAAATGAGAAAAAAAATGTTTTTTTTTGCTCTAAAATCCTTTTATAAGTAGGTAATTCCATTTAAACCATGTACATAAGGGTTATATTTGCAATTGTTTATAAAAACGCCTTAAATGCCTGTCAACTTTAACTGCTTGTATCTTGACAACCAATCAACCGATTAAAAATGTTGATAAATCAAAAGAAGCTTCTTTCGAGTACTTTTAAACCAGATTTTTAGTAATACTTTTTAGTAAAAATTAATTGGTTTTAAGCCAAAAAAGTTATACCTTTAAAGAATTGCTTTAAAGCTAAAAATGTGTAGTATATGTTAAAAAATTAAATGTCTAAGCTTTATATTCTGGACTGAATTTTGTTTATTGCAAATCTGCAACAAGCATAATGCATTTAACGATTTCTAACTAATCCTATCTGGTAAATAATTTAATTATTAAACTTATTTTTTTTACCAATTTTCTCTGAGACCAATAGGTACTTACAGAGTTATGGGCGGTAAAAGTAGAAACAAAATGCATTTTTTTCAATATACACTTTGTTCTACGAAGTGTGCCGTTCACAGTAATAAGTTGTCGTATATGTCAAAAAAATTCATTTAATTCTTATAACTGCTTATTCAACATAGTAGAGTGCTTTAGTTCTTACAGAGCTCCCTAGCGCATTCACCAGTGTGTCATAACGAAACGTAATACATTTTATTGTGACGATAATTGGTTGCCTAAAAATATGCGGTCCGGAATTAAAATTTATCGAAATCTACTAAATACTCTGCGGTCCTAATAGCTTATTTGGAGTTACGTGGTTTTTACTTTCATCCAAAATAAGTCGGTGAGACAGGGAAGGAAGGATGGGCGCAGTCTAGGAGTGTGAGAGAGAGAGGGGGAAGATTTGTTTTAATATGTTATTTAATTTAACTTCCCCATTCAAGGATATTTTTTATTGCTTAAAAGATGTTATTTTTCTTAGTCTTCTAAAACATGCTAATTTAATTAAAAAAATCATAATGTTTTTGGTTATCTTTTTTATAGTTCATATACCTATTGTATTCTTCAACGAAAGTCGTTTGCGTTTTTAAAAAATTTCGTGGTTTTAACATTTTTGTATTTTGGCGAAAAATATTGTGTTAATAAATTTATCACCAAATGATAAAATATTATTTTAGGCATTTCTTAATTTGTCTGATTATGTCTGTTTAAAATGACAGAGCAAAAAAAACACTTTAAACAATTATTGTTACTAAAATTTAAAGTTTCTTCATGACATCTACCCGGAATACTGGATAAGGGGACGACAAGTCGCTTTACAAGGATGCTATGTAATAAGTAATAATAGTTAGACGGACCAATCAAATGCATGTATATATTTATGCGCTCCTGTCATTCTGTCTGAACGATGGATATATTCGTCATATCTTTTCGTTCTCGTTGTTATCCTTGAGATTTTTTTTTAATGGAGAATCGTGACATAAACCTATTTCCTCTACCAGTTTCTGGTATCCTAATAAACCCCTGGTAGATTCTAAGCTTAACCGGCAGATTGGGTTGCTTACGGGTTTCCAATATTTTTTTGACGTTCGACAAGTTAAATTCATAGTCCTTAAGTCTCTGTAGTCCTGGTATTATATGCTTAAATTTGACGCTTATATCCGTCATCAAGCGCGAAAACAGAATTGGGAGGGACTGACGATTGATGGGATTGGATGGATCATGTCGATCATGGTGATCGGTGCAGGCAGGCTTGGGTTTTGTTTAGTCATCTTGCCATTTAAATGAAATAATATTCTAATTAAATGTTTTTTATATAATAATTTTGAGTAAAGATCCTCCTATTATACAAAATATATCGATGATTATTAGATAGTGTAAATGAATCAGTAGTGCTTAAAAGCCTGTATAATAATAATAAAAAAATATATATTTTTTTAATCTAGAAAAAAGCATACTGTCGGTAAGGTAGAGATCGAACGCTGTTAGAATAACACCGATACGTCACGGTCTCATATGGCAAACCCGTATAAAACCGTGACGTATCGGTGTTATTTTAACAGCGTTCGATCTCTAAATTAGAAGGTGTATTATTGTACTGCTTAGTTACTAACCATACCTACATACTGTAAAATTTTCGGGTAAACGATAAACATTAATAAAAATTGTGTCGCTTAAAATTTCTGCGATCCTAATAGCTTGGACTTAAATTCGACGACTAAACCTTGTTTCCAACATTGGCACCCCGCTTAAGCTCAGCTTACCCACAACTCAGTAAACCAATCAGAAGCGTGATCTTAAATCGTTTTTCGTTTATGTTTGCCCGATAGTAAATGTTTTGAAGTCGAGGCTTTAAAGTGCCAATTTTGAATTGGGGGGCTGGCGGCTGACGACTGACAGCACTGACCTCAATAGTTAGGTTATCTATGACTGACAGAGACTCGTTTTTAATTCAGTTGATCTTCGGCTGGCTTTGGGTCAGCGCTCGTAGTAATTTTACAATAACCACCAATATGCACAAAACGCAGTTTATAATTTATGTACAATTTTATAGTATAATTTTAGAAAAAATCTAAATATACTGGTTGCCACCAGTACATAAATCTGATTGGCGCCAGTACATTATTAATTTCCACCAGTTCATTGCTATCTTCGAGCATATACGAAGAGACAGCCCTGCCGCTCGGCAGTGCGAACAAGCTTGCGAAAGAGAAAAAAAATCTTCCTATTACTTTTCTCTCTTACTCAATGTCTCTTATTGGTCGATTGGGAGTATATAGGTTATAACCCCTACCACCGACCAATCAACACGTTGGAGCGAGAAAGAAAGGCAGGGCTGGGACTCTGTAAAAATATAAGGAAAGAGAATGTCAAAATAGGGATCACATGTTCTTGTTGCATTTAAAGGTAACTCATAAGTTTGTCACTGTTTGAAAGAGATAGAAAAAGGGAAAGTCAAAAAAATTTTCTTACGGATCGGGCCTCTGTAGTCCCTATTTTCTTTTTTTCTCGCGCGCTTGTTCCCATTGCCTCTAGTAATATATTTATGCTTGGTTTATCGATACATACCACCCTACAAACCAGTCACCGTTACTATCGGCACTGTCAGCACTTGTATTAAACTCTGATCTCTAATAACCACGGAGGAGGGGCCCCGGGTTTGAGAACAAGCTCATCCGCTCATCCCAATAGGGTTTTTTATTTCTGCTAAATTTATTGGCGTGCATATTAAGGATATGTCAATTATAAAATATGAAAAAAAGTTAAATAAAACCCCCCCAGTAGTGTTTTACAATTTATTTGCATTTGATATAACTAACATATTTTCAAACTTGGTTTCGGTAAAATTGGTTCTTTTATAATTTAAAATATCTCTAAGTCTAGAAAAGCTCCTTTCGACATCACAGCTTGCAACTGAAGCAAAACGAAAATGATTGTACAAGCTAGTTATTTTATTTTGTAGTGTCTCGAAAATATTTTTTATTTCTAAAAATCCTGGATTTTTTTCCAAGAGTTTTGGTATATACAATTTTAATTTGTCACCAATTTCATTAGAAACAGATTTAAGCTTGTCCATAGTGGTTTTCAATGGTCATGGTACCACTGAGCCAAGCCAAATGTTTTTTTTTATTTCGCCCAAGATCGCGAACATTCGTGCCACCATCGGGTGATTTGACTACAAAAATTAAAACATTTTTATTTCAAATACTGCTCTCTATGATCTGACACATCGTAGTCACTGGTAAGGTATGACTTTATTTTGGGGAATACCTCTTAATACTTTTTATTTTAATCCGTTGCACACAACATTTCAAATAAAGCGTATCTTGGTATTTCATGCACAGATCTAAAACGTTGAATATCTTGCTTACGTGCAGGAAGGTGCAGATAGTCTATATTGTATTTGAAACTATGATAGTATTAAACTTAATATAACAAAAAAATTTAGATAATGCCCATCACTTTTTTTTTAAAGCTTAGCTAAAGTTGTAGTATATTGTTTTTTTTTACATGTTACAAACAAGCACAGAATTCTACAAAACCAAGAATACTATCAATTAACCTTTAGTGCTAAATTAAACTACATACCTTATTGTTCAGGACTCATAACTGCAAACATTTAAACAATGCCTAACAAGTACGGATTTTTGTTTTATCTATTCCATATGTAAAATCAGTTTCATTACTGATAAAAAAAGAATTCGTGCCTTTAAACCTTTTTTAGAAACCTTTTTTGGTTTTTTGTATTGGGCCCAAAAAGATATAGTTTTCATTTTTTTCTTGGTTTTAGAAAAAATACTTATCATATTAATGGAAGAAAATTTTTTGATTTTGTATTTAAATTTTTTTTTGAAAAAAGAATGTGTTAATTTTCGTCTTTATGTTAGTTGGGCAAAGGCGGCTTTTTATTTTCCCAATTATATTTCAGATTGAAAAGTGGGACCGGTATTAAATTTTAAAATTCGCTTTTTGCAAACCAAAAAATTTGGGAACCCTGGATTTTTTTCTTTCATCTACTGATTGAGAATTTTTGATTGACAATTCTCGTGTGGACGTATCATAATGAAAATATAACATTTTTTTTTGGGTTAGGTCTCTTTTATCTCCGATATCTCCTTATTTATTATCGTTGAAATCGACAAATCGATTTCAACGATAATAAACTCTTTACATAAATTAAATAAATCACAGCGTTTCTATTGGTAAAATTTGAAATTGAAATAACCAGAACTAACCAAGACACAAAAAAATTACATTACAGCGTTTTTTGCGAAAAATTTCAAAAATTACACTAAACTCAGCTGATGTAAATAGATTTTTTATCTCTGGATTTGCACGAGTCGGCTTATTAGTCCATCTTTTAAGAAATCACATACAACTATGTTAACAGTTCTGTTCTCCTCATAAACCGGGGAACAATTCGAACGATCGAGTTCCGTTCGGACGATAGACGAACGAAACTGTATTGAATGGGAACTCACCTATGCAAACTGTATGGAAGTATTTAAAAAATTTTGAAATCACTCGAACGAACCCCATTCCCATGGCATTTCTGCATTCTTTCAAGAAGACAGTAAGCGTATTTTCTCAAATCTGAGTGTACATTTCCAGTGCCGCCTTATACACTCCTAATAACTTCGGGGTTAAATCCTAGGTTTAACAACAGATGCGCTGCCTGGCAAACCTGCTGGCTACAAACAACAACAACACACACATCCCACACACCTGGGGATTTCTTTCTGAAATTATAAGAATTTTAACCAATTTTATCAATGTAATGGGCGCTATTAGATTCCTCGGTTCAGTTGCTTCCATTTCTGTTATCCTAATATAAACGTCGAATTTGTTCGACCGATCCGTCCCTCTCACAATAAACGAAGGCTCGCTCGCTGGTGCGATTCTGAACCAGTTCTAATCATCGAATTTAGGCGAACTACCGAAAATTCTACGGTTTTAATCGCGGTTATAATTGTGGGGTTTTTTGCAAAGTAACATTTAATATCACGAATCCGCCTCTCACTGTTCTTTACTAGAAATAAATAGTCAGATGTAAACGGTAACAAACCGTATCTTCGCAAAAAATAGGTATTGGTTGGTTTTGAATGAAAGGACTTGGTGATAACTTCGACATAATCGGATACATAAATCATATTAATGAAGACGTTATAACCCAAGTACCTGTCAGTCAATACCTATTTTGATTTATAATAATTCTTATCCTCAATAAAAAAGCGGCGTTCGCGGTTAATAAAATCCTAAATTTTTTTTAGTAGGTTAGGTTAGGTCATGGGTTTTAAAAGTGAGTGGATTTTTTACCCCCCCGGAAGCTCGGTCTATTGTGGCTCACACCTTTTTATATTTCCCCCGGGGATCAGACCTAATGAATCCAATACCAAATTGGGAGAGTTCTTACATTTCCTCTTCCTCGTGTCGCTACCGGACAAGAGCACAATATGTGTTCTGGTGTCCCTGTCTCCAGGAAAGCATGACCAGCAGACGATTAGATCCGTCATGCCCTCTTCTCCCGGTCTAGGGACGTGGGTAGCTACCAGGTCCTTGTTACAGGAACCAGATGTTCCTTCTGAGATCTCCGGCCTTTCCCTATGTAAACGGTCCTATCCGCTTTCTGTTTAAAGCCAGGAAACTCTTTTCTCTACAAAAGCGGTTCTGTCCACCTTCTGTTTGGATTAAGGGATCCCTTCCTAAGCACCTGTTTGTTCGGGATGGACTAGCCATTCCCCGTGAAATAGGCGCCTGTGACTTCAGGGGCACCTTTCGAAACGGATTTACCCGTTTCGGTCGGCGCACCTTTGTCTGCCTGTGACCTCTCGAAACGGATTTATCCGTTTTGGTCAGCGCACCTTTGTCACTTTTTTTCTATGAAAGCGGTTCTGTACGCTTTCTGTTTGGAGCTAGGGAAGTAAAAGTCCACCACGGCAGAGCCCCGTATTACCGCAGTAAGGCTAGATACTCTGAGAGGTCGCCCTGTATCTCAGAGACAGCGTTGGAGACACCTGTTTAAGGCACAGGATGTCATTCACTCATCAGCACGGTATGCTAACACCTTGAGTTAAGCCTTGTGCTTGTCTTAGCTTTGTATCCTGTTCCATACGCTAGCAACAAGCAACAAGAGTTGCCGATAACCAGCAACACTAGCGCATGTTCCAAAGGATTCTACTGGGCCCAAGCACGACGACGTGCGAACACAGCGGGGAGGAAGTTTTTGGTTCATTATTAATTCGAAATCGGAATAATCTTCGGATTGTTGGAACTAAAAGTTTGGTTCAGCTCTTCATTTGCAGTATCGATATGGTCAGCTATTTTTGTTTTTGCAAGAGAGTTAATTACCTTTATAAAGAGCTTATATACCGGAGAGTCGGATCCAATAAATACCAATATCAAGCAAAAGCGGTGTCAAACATGGTAAATAAAACTCCCGAATTTGTAAATAACTGGACATGCCCCTTTAACAATCCTGAACGGTTCAGTTCTAGTTCAGAATCGGTTCACTAAATCATCTGCGAACAAAGCTATTTAGTTTCAAAGACATCAAAGAGATAAAAAAATAAAACCGTGTGCGTTCTGAATTGATTTTGATAACTTTTGACACAGTCGCTCTTCCCAAGCAATATGCTACCCATACGTAACCCACAATACGAAAATTATATAAAAGTTGCAGGGAGTTACTAACCACCGGTGTTTGTCGATGTCAGTGTCAAATTTTCTTAATGTTATAAAGCTTTTTCGTGATTGAATGCTTGTGACCATTTTAATCAGAACCAGTAAGCGTTACACTACTGAAAACTTTAGAAATAATAAAATGGCACTTAAACCCTTCAATGCATTTCCGAAAACGTACCAGAACGGAAGTCTTGTTTTTTGATAATAAAATCTTTCTTTGTCTGGACCTTGGAGACTAGAGTATAATAATGTATGTTTTCTGCATCCCTATTTTAGTTTTAGCCCAGTAACTGAAGACTTAAAAGTACCCAAAGCTGTAAATAAATCTGTACAGTTTTCATTTGTGACGCAATTCTTAGGTCTTCGCGGATGCTTTCGAGCGAGAAATCTCGAAATCTACAAAAATCATCCTTACCATTTTTTTTCGCAACACCAATATTTTTCGCAAAAACGGCCGTTAAAAAATCCATAACATTTCACACTAGATAGATGTGGTAGTAGTGGTTTCTTACTACAAAATGCAAATGGGCAAATCAATTTTTTATCAAAACGCAAGAAAGATGCTGAAGGAAATTTTCTGGGATCATTGAACAATTGCTAAGGTCTCATTATAAAAAAGAAATGTTAAGAACAAACCATTTTCTCAAAAAATATCAATAAATTAATTAGATACTCTCAAAATATTGTGAAAAAAAAACTTTGACCGCTTTTTTTAGTATTCTAGAAAAATCAGAATGAACCCAAACTCATATGCAATGATAGGTACGGGTTTTCCCATTCCGATGAATGATTAAAGAATGTACATTATTGCCCTAGTAATGGAACAATTCGTCCACCCGCTTATAAGTAAATCCATGAAAGTAGCGGCATTCTAGCGGTAGAGCGGCAGCTAAATGAGGGGACTTTGGGTCCCGTTATCTCGAAAACTATCGATTTTTCGAAAAAATTGTAAGAACCATTTTTGTAGACTACAAGACGACTTCATTTTTGTCCAAACAAAATTCTCCAATATCTATATTTTGGCAGATATTAACGGGAAACCCATTTTTCGTGCCTCAAGGGGCTATTTTTAGCCCTTTCCCACCTGTTTATGTTGATAAAAAAATGTTCACTCGAAAGCATCCCTGAAGACCTAAGAATTGCGCCACAAGGGAAAACAGTACAGATTTATTTACAGCTTTGTCTCTTTATTTACTGGACTATTTTAAGGAACTGTTACTGAATTTCTTACCTCAACTTGATTAACAAAAATTTAAAATGTCGTCGATTCGATTTGCACTTCCTTTGTTGATACACGGGTAACGGTAATAGAAAAAAGACAGATTCAAGCCTAGTTTCTCCACAGGAGATATGCTGAAAAATTAGTATAGTATATAGATTTTCTTTTATTATCCTTCCTATATCCCTTCTTTCTGTGAGATTTTGGGGGGATTGTGTTATACTTGGCTCTATTGTAGTCTGTGTTCCTGCTAAAGATGCACTTACGCTCTTTTCGTTCCCAAACCTAACCCAGTTCGTGTAAAAATTAGTATTCAAATACTAAAATAATAAATATTCAAATTATTCAAACTGAAAAATCGCTCAGTATCAATCAATCAGATTTTTGTAATATGTATTTTTTCGTCACTGGTAGGCCAGCAACGCAACCTTTTTGTTTGCGACGGGTTGGTTAGTCAAGGCTTGTCATTTAATTTCGTTTTTCGTCTTTTTTTCTGATTGTTTATAAATATACCAATCACTAATTGAGGGAATTATATTTCCAACCCACTATAGATAAACTAACTAAAACTTAAACCCATTTAAAATACTAAAATAACAAACAAAGAGAGAAGCTGGCCAGTTGGTTAAACCAGTGCCATAAAACCTAACTAAAAAAAAAAAAAAAAATACTAAAATTCATTCACATATTTTTTTATTTCTATGAACAACTGCTACAATACCCTAAGATACTGCGTGTCGTTAGACATCTACTTGTTTTTACTTTATAAATGAGTGGTTTAGATGCAAAGGGTATAAGTGACTTGTTTTAAAAAAATTCAAACAAGCGTAAAATATAAAGCTTAATAAAAAAAGACTTTGACAAAAAGTACAAGTTAGTGTGCCTGCTATGTGTCCCTAAATATTTTTTCTAAGAACACACACTTTATCTTTTTGCCTAAAACTTTTTTTAAACACTTACTTTCATATTTTACACTTAATTCAATTTTTTCGAAATAAATCACTTCTATAATACCCCGCATCCATGATACTATTACTCGAAATAGTATCATGCCCGCCAGTGGCGCACCCAGGATTTTTTTTCGGGGGGGGTTTTTGATTCTGCTAGTATTTAGGTATTTAGATATTTGTGTAAATAGTTGGTGCAAAAATAAGTCTCTAAAATAATAAAAAAAACTAATTAAAGCTTAAAACAAAAAATTTTATTTTTCCCAAAAAATAACAAAAACGAATTTAAAATCAGACTCTAAACCCTTAATGAAGTTTAATATCAAGTTTCCGTGGCTTTTCTACTAATTTATCCAAAATGTCTTCAGGCGTTGGATTGATATTTCTGTATAGATGTAAGAGGGTTAAGCCATTTAACCTTTTTTCGGAAAGAAGAATTTCTTAGATAATTTTTTAAACGACGTAATACAGAGAAAGTTCTTTCATTCTCCGCAGTGGAAACAGGTAAAATTGCTAGTATGGAGAGCAATGTTCTGATATTTGGCAGCATTTGCGTGTTTTCACAACAATCTAAAGCACTAAGAGCATCTTTTGGCCAGCGGTCTTTTTCCAGTCTAGAAATTGCTCTATACCAAAATTTAAGTTCTACTTTTAATTCATCAAAAGTACTTGTTAGGTCACTTTATAAAACATTACTAGATCTTCAAATCCTTTTATAGCGGCATCCGAAAGATTGAAAGGGTCTGTTGGCAATAAACTTTGAAATCCAACCAGTAGTGACTTATGTTTTGAAAACCTTTCTTTTAAATTATTTATAAAACTATCTAAAAATGGAATATATATTGAAATGCGATAATAATCTTCAGCACTATCAACATTTACATTACACCTTTTTGTTTGAGTAATAGCAATACGCGGTTTATTCATACAAAGTTAAATTTTTTGGCCTGCCTCTGAACATTCAAAAAAATTATACCGAATTCCTTGTCTGCGTTTTGTCTTAAATTTTCTAGTTCTTCTTTAGTATCTTCCGCTAAATCTGTTGCCTTTCTTAAATCAATATTTCGTTGTTGAAGTAGCTTACATAAAAAGTTACTGTAAGTAAATACCTGATTGACAACCTGCAACGAAATAGCAAAGTCAACTTTTCGTATTGAAGAGCCTAATTGATTTGCGGCATTTGCTGAGTCTCTATCTGTCCATTCAGAAATTTTATCTAAAGCAATCACAATGCCGTCATATAACTGCAAAAAAACTGCTACAGAGTTGTACCTCTCAGTCCATCTAGTAGCACAAAGCCTCGTCAATTTTTCATGACCAGAAGAAACGTTTGCTTCTTCCAAACATTGTTTTAATACAGCTTGCCTTTTGGGAGTATTAAAAATTATATAATTTCCCAATTATACCCACAAAACCAATTGCGGGCACTTCACAGGAGCTGGATACAGCTAGGTTTAAAGAATGTGCCACACAATGCACATATACCGCTTTTGGGTATAATTCTTTAATGTGAGCCTGAACTCCATTAAACTTGCCGCTCATGGCAGCAGCGCCATCGTAACCCTGACCACGTAGCTTGCTCATATTAACTCCAAAACTCATAAGACTCTCAATTATTGTTGTTGAAATTCCTTTTCCTGTGACATTTTGAAGGGGTACAAACGCAAGAAAAGTTCTTCGATCTTCGAATATGTCCGTAATGCATCGAAACACAAAGAGACATTTGCTCTGTACCAGCAATATCGGTAGTCTCGTCAGCTAATACTGAGAAATACGGAGAAGAATTAATTTTAGATACCAACTTTTAAGAATTAGACAATTGCTTATTTCAACTATTTCATTTTGTATTTTCCAGCTGGTATACAATGCATTACTTAGCGCTAGACAGCACTTGTTGAAGGGTTTGGTCAAATTTTGCCCGATACCTTAAAAGTTCTCGAAAATTACCCTCATTTTCTTCAGAATCTTCAGCAACCTTTTCCGCCATCTCTATGCCCTCCATTGCTAAGCCCTGTCGTCCACATAAAAAACTGTTTCTATAATAGGTTTTAATTTATTTCTATTTTCTAAAATTTGTTTTTTTGCCTCTTGATTTACTTGCAGATTTACAGGGTCTTGCACTCTCGTTTCAATTTTCAAAATGATGTCTGCGTTTTCAACGTTATTTTGGTGATATTTACATTGCTGGTGCTCTTTAAATCGTTCTAGGCCTTTTCCAGTCGTCAAATTTTTCAGAACATATTTTCCAAATTTTTGATGTTTCCTACCCCTACATCAGTGTGAGTAAAAGAAGACACAATATTTGCAATACGCGCCATCAACTTTTTTGGAATAGGTCAACCAAGTCCATTTATATAGCCACTTTGCCTGAAATTTTAAGTTTTTTCCCTGATGAAGGAAAGTTAAATGTTATTGGCGGTAACCATAAACGTTTAACACCTCTTGCTTTCGACTATTCGATAACTCTACATTTACAAAGTTGGCATGTCATACGGATCCCACTGTTCACTTGGTTCTGTATTTAACTGTTCACTAACCTGGTTTTCTTCTTGAGAATCTAAAATTAAAAACTTAGTCAACAAGAAATATTACGGCTAATTTTCAAAAAAGTTCCCAGAAACACAAAAGCAAGTTTAGTAAATACATACTGAAATTTGTTATTTTTATGTCACAACAAAAAAGATTGAAATTTGAAAATCATGTATCATACCGGCAACACTGTTTGAAGTCTCGCCGCCGTAAATTTCTGCTTTACGCTCCCATTGCGTTCGGTCTGTGCTGCGTTTCTAGTCCACCGCATCTGAGTCTTAAGTTAAGAAATAAGAAGTAATTATTCGACTCTCGATTTGCAAACACAGTTAAATTACACAACACAAACATTTAATTATTCGTTATTATCGAGTTTTGTACTAACTTTACTAAAAAATATTTATTTTTATTATTGGTTATCCTTACCATCATGTTGTTGCAAATCTTCACTAGGTTCTGCATTTATTTTTGTTTTTTCTTTGAAAAAACTGCATAATATCAAGCTGACGTTTGGAAGTCATGTCTACAAAATCTAAAGTAGGTCTTCTTTGTAAAAAAATGTTTTTGTTGACGGTAAACGTCTAATTAACATGCAACGTACTATTTTAATAAGTAAGCGGTGTTGTCAGCTCGCTCTAGGTTGCAAAATAAAATAATATTTAAATCTTTAAGGGCGAAATGGCGTCTTAGCAATCTTCAGTATATTTTTATATTTGGGGGGTTAGGACCCCAAAACCCCCCTTGGTGCGCCACTGTGCCCCGCATCTAACCCACTCAAATATAAGGTATGCGAAAGCACTTAGAAAGTAGTACAAAACGTAGTATACCTCCTCCGTGCTCTGTACTCCTAATAAAAAGCGACAAAGTTACGAGGTTTTTCCCGAACTTGGTCGACGCCCCGACAAGCACAGATGATATGGCATTTTCTTTATCTCCCTTTTTGCCAAATTTTATAATTGTTTATATCTGTCTTCGTCTTTCGTTTAGCCATTATGCAATTTTCTTCTTACTTTCTTCACACAGTGTAAACAAACCGTTGTTGCGCTGTTTACTCCTGATATCGGAATGAACCTAAAAGAGTGAGAAACGACTAAAAGAAGAGCCAAAACCGCACATTTCCGGAGGCGCAGACAACCAAGATTAACGTTATTTGCAGAACTTTCTGTTCTCCTAATAACTAAAAGTTAATTTTTATATTTAACCGGCAGTTACGCGATTTGTGCGGTTATTTGGTAGGGAGAGAGAGGTGAAGCTAAAAATAAGTAGTGAAGGTTGTATTTTCATTCTTTAAATTATGTGCTCCTGATTCTAATGGTGGACTTATGTGGTTTTGCTGGAAACAGATTTAAACTGTGGGAAGGAAGAAGGGATTCTTTGTCATTGGAATATTTTTCCAAACGATTTTTGTAATGTACTTACTGACTGCTTCCGAAAAAAAATAACAGTGACTCACAGCCAAAATGATGCAGTTGCATCATTCATTTAAGTGTTATGCTATGGGGCTGTATGTCATCTGCTGGGGTAGGCAGTATCCATGTTATTAAAGGTAAAATGAACCAGTATATAATTGTATTTAAATATTTTAAGACAGAATCTTAGGACTAATGCATAAAACTTTGAAATTAATGAAACCTTTCTCTTTTACCACAACAATGATTCCAAACATACGGTCAAACAAAGTCAAACAAGTAATAACAAAGATAATACTACTACGAATAGATGGTTCATTTAAATGGAGCGTTTTGAATCAGCTCGGAGATATCAATGCTTCCGTAAATGCGAATAAAATTAAGTCGGTAACCCCTGCCCCAGCGAAACGAGGTACGAAACCATGTGCGACATTGTCAATGTCTGTCGCTTGTACCTTATTCGGAACACGAGGTAGCTAAAGCGGGCGGCTAAACGGATTGTGTATTTTCTAGTCGCGTTTCATCACGCCAATAGTAAAGGCCTGCCGGCAACACTGTTTAACTTTCGTTCAAGGATAGCGCGAAAATCTCTCGATGGACATCGGCTCGCGTTAGCCAAAGTCCATTAGGGGTATCAAAAATATAGCATTGAATGGTTCATCTTATCCGTAGTAGTATTATCTTTGGTAATAAAAATAATTTACAAATAAAAATAACGGAAGAATAGAATATGATATCCCAAGAAAACACAAATAAATTGGTGGAATCGATGCCAAAACGTCTTCAAGCGGTTATTGATAATGAAGGAGGCAAGAAGGAGGGCCAACAAAGTACTAAAAGTTGTTTAGATGTCACTAAATGGCCATATTGTTCATTTTTTATCGTATTATTTAATCATGCATCATTTTGGCTGTGAGATCAAATAATGCTGACCAAATATTAAAGTATCGTAATTTTCTTGTTTATTAATTTATTTTCAAAATAAAGAAATCCGTTTTTAACGTACATGATGTGATTATTTATTTTTACTTAATTTGGTTTATTAAAAATAATTTTTCGGGTTTCAGTTGGCACTTAAATTACTTTAAATGCAACTGCATCATTTTGACTGTGAGTCACTGTATGTACTGTGGAATTGGCATTAAGAATGAATTTTATAAACTTGACGTTTTTATTTCTCTGCCGTTGATGTTCCCGTTGATAAGTTGAATTTATAGTGTTTAAGGTAACCACTCAAAAATGGCGCTGCTGGTACAGTTCGCAGTTTAGTTGCTGTTCCGAGCTTTTTAACTGAACACAGTTTTATCTTTTTAATGTTGTTTGTTAGCTGACGTTCATGGGTGACGTAACAGAGCCACACATAAAAAGGTAAAATGGTCTGTGATTTACATGCAATATATGTATTCCGAAGTATTTTTTTCTCCTGAACACAAATCCGGAGTCGAAATTGAGCTAAGCTCAAAAAATATGTCAAGAATACCAAAAATGTACGAAAAACTATCCGCAAATATCCATTGTAATATATCGAATTGAATATCTTACTTCTGAAAATTCGTTTCACATTTTAATTTTCAGTTCTTTAGATAGCATTACCTAAAGATATGTTTTTTTTTCAGGTAATTTTCATAACTGAGTACATGTCTTCTGGCTCCCTGAAACAGTTCCTTAAACGCACCAAACGAAACGTCAAAAGGCTGCCTCTACCAGCTTGGAGAAGATGGTGTACCCAGATTCTTTCAGCTCTTAGGTAATTAAAAATCTATGTCAAGCAAAAAACATTTGTTTAAAGATTTTTTGCTTAGCTTTTAAGTTACTTTTAAGATTTCAGGCGTGTATACAGTTTAGATTTTAAGGATATTTTTAAAGATTATAATTGTATCGTCCACAATAAGCTAGATTATTTTGTAAGTATTATCAATGCGTTATTGTGGCCGATTGTATTTCCCATTGTATATTTTACCATGTTTTACAGCTTTTTAAGGTAAGTTAAGTCTGTATGGTGGACCAATTATCACCAAACCCAAAGACCTTCATTTGTGTAAATAACTGACGAATCGGACATTTTTTGATGTAGGATATTTGCGAGTTTAGATAGATATTCTATGGTTAGTTCCCAAGGGCATCAAGCGCACAGGTACTGCCAGAAAAGTTAGCATTGGCGGGCATCCAGTGAATATCTGTCGCGGTAGATGAAGGCATGTAAAGGTCGCAATAGATCGATCTTGGAGGGTGTAGCTAGACGAAAAAATATGGGGTGATCCTTTTTTGGCATCTTACCTTCTGTTTTGTGCTAAAAAATCCAATACAAATCGAATTCTTTATTATCAGATACTGTTAGTATTTTTAAAGACATTAAATATTCTTAATTACAATCATTTTTCGGTTTGAAAGGTAACAGTAATATACAATAAAAGTATATTTTCATTTGAAAATCATTAAGTGACTTTTTTATTGGACTGGAATTTTAGGTTTGTTTTAGGATCAAACAGGATTGTATATTTGATGAAAATACGAGGTAGGTATGCATGGGTAGATTTGTTTAGTTTTACGAAAACTGTTGGTAACAAAGCTGTATCGTATATTAAGAATATTGTATTTATCATGTCCAGTAAAAAAGTACATTGACGATTTCTAATGATTTTTTTCAACTTAATTGCTCTTTAAGAATATTGACAGTTTATGCTTTTAACAAGAAAAAATATCTTAAATCATTTACTCATTTTTAGAACTTTTGTATATTTTAGTGGAAATTTTACCATTAAAAATTCATATTGATTTTTTTTTTGTAGTAATCAATAATAAGGTTATGTTGTTTGTTTGTATGAATTTAACTTTAGAGTAAGCAAGCCTAAAGCTTAAATACATATAGCTTTAATAAGTCATTGGGTTAAATTTAAAAGTTTTTTCTTATTTTTTACCCATTTCTTTTTTATTAAAATTAGCTCGATTTTATAATGGCAATCTTTCTAATTGGTCTAAAATTCTAGACATTTGGTACATTACAATTTAGATTTATTTACTTTTTGCCCCAGAAAACCGATATAATAATCCATAATCAGCAATATGTATGAAAATCATGATTAATTTCATATTTGGAAGACTAGCTACATCCTTGCGAAGAAAAAAATTGCCGGTTCGTCCCTTCGAGATAGAATCAAAATCAGTTTTCAGCGATGATGTGTCGGCGCGGGCGAACAACTTTAAAGAGTCGTTCTATGAATCCAGTCTGTTTTCTTTACAGTTACTTGCATTCCTGTTCACCGCCCATCATCCATGGCAATCTGACCTGTGATACCATATTTATACAACACAACGGCCTCGTCAAGATCGGATCAGGTAATCACATAAAAAAACTTTAACCTCACCGAATAAAAATATATATCGCTGAGAAAATTTCTTGTTGGAAAAATTTGTAAAGTTTCATTGGTTCAATTTTTTTTTGGAAAATCATAGCTGTATAGTTGCGGGATTGGGTGCTGTGGATCGTTACGCGCAAGTCTGATTTTGGAGCGGTCAATTGGTTTTTACGCCGAGGTACTTCCAAATTTTGGTTTCTTAATTTTATGTCAGTCTGAATTAGATATATTATGTTACTGTAAAATGTTAAAGTTATAAGTGAGTTCAATGATGGTTCATAAAATGATAGTACTTAACAAGCGCACAGTTTTGACATAATGAATTTTCTATTAAAATCATCAAAATTCTTTATATACAGGGTGTCCCAGAATATGTGGGCAATCTCTCGAAATCTAATAGAAAACCCAAATAAGATGACAAATTCCCATAAACTTTTTAACATACATAATTTAACATTTTTTTTAATATGATGATTATTAGATAAGTCTAAAAGACCATATCTATTTTAACAGACAGTATCTTCTGATTGATACCTCTAAACCTTTGACTAAAATATTTTTGATTGACAAAAATTACGTTTACGAGAAATAAAGTATCATGTTTGGTATTTTTTTACATTATACAGGGTGTTTTCTAATTTTACGTCAATATTTAAGAAGGCAATTTTTGGGTTCCATTTTAAGAAGAAACCTTCATATGAACGTGTGTCCTAAACGTCTTAACTTTTGAGATACAGGGTGATTAAATTTAAAAATAAATATTTTTTTTATATCTGTAATACCACTTTAGATATTTTAATGAAATTTAGCATACATGTACTATGTATCAAGAAGCATTTTTAAGTGTACCACTTTTTTATTCGCCAAAATAGGCAGGTCAAATCTGTCCGAAACGCCAGTGGTGGAAATAAAAAAAAATGTGGTACACTAAAAAATTCTACCTCAAAAGTTAAGACGTTTGGGACATACGTTCATATAAAGTTTTCTTTTTAAAATGGACTCAAAAATTGCTTCCGTAAATATTGACGTACATTTAGAAAACACCCTGTATAATGTAAAAAATACCAACCATGATATTTTATTTCTCGTAAACAGTTGATTTTATCGATGTCAATCAAGAATACCTTTTTTAGTTTAAGGTTAAAGCTATCCAAAAATAATATTGTTGAGCCTTTATCATACAGGGTGTTAAAAAATTGCCAATATTGTGCCAGAGCTAGTCCGTCCCTGGCAAACTAAATAAACCAAATATGATTTAATGTTTTATTTTAATAGGACTTATCTAGTAACCATCATATTAAAAAAAAATAAATTACGCCTAGTATTTTAAAAGTTATTTAAACAAAAACGATTTCCAGGGGCGTCCGTTATATACCTGTATCTCGGTAGTGGAGGGTCATAGGAAAAAGTTTATGGGTATTTATTATAATATTTTTAGGTTTTCTATTAGATTCCGAGAGATTGCCCACATATTCTGGGATACCCTGTATATACAATAATATAAAAATAAATTTATTGTTTTGATATATTTGGAAAAGTTTTTAGTAATCAGTTTTGCTTGTCAAAACTCCTAAAGAAACATTTTATTACTTACACGTAACTGCTGTTATGACAGAAAGGAAAAAAGTTATTACACCAATTAGACAGAACTGTTTAAAATTTAGTTTTAAGCGTATTTGCCAAATTTTAATGAACAATATAAATATTGAAGATTTTGTATTTTTTGCAGCAGCTATTATGTGATTTTAAATGAAAAATAATACATTGATTTTTTTTATCATTGACAAAACAGAAAATGAATTACTTGGGTGATGCTATCAAGTATTTGCTTTTAGATACAGGGCATTGAAACGGGTCATCAGGTCTCCAGTAATTTATTTTCTGATTTATCATTGATAAGAAAATAAATTTATTTGTTTTCATTTACAAACATATAATATAGGTACTAATAAAATGATTTCTAATGACGAAAAAGAAAAATTGTTATGTGTGAATACAGTAGGCCGCAAAAATCATAATTTCTTAAATGTTTACATTTTTCTTTAAAATTTTTTAAATAAGATCAAAGCTAAGTTCTAAACAGTTTGTCTAGGAATTTTTTTTTAAATATTTTTACCCTATACCTTACTTTTTGACATTTCATGTTACAATTTAAAAATTTTCCACCATGAATGTAATCAGGTGTAGTATCAAAAAGTTTTTTAGGTGTTTCGACATGCAGAAATGATTTACATAGAACTTTTTTTTATTTCAATAACAAGAAAATCCCATTTGCTTTAAACTTTTTTGACCACCCTGTATATACACACACACCAAAAGTGAAAAATATTGATCAACTAGTAAAAGAAACGTACCGCCAATGTACCCAGATTCTTTCAGCTTTTAGTTAATTAAAAGTCTTTGCTGAGCTTTCGGATCGTAAAAGTTTATTTCCTGTTTCAAAGAGCTAACATATTAACATAAAATAACCAGTGTCTTAAACTAGAGCTTCTCATGACACAAATATATCATCTGTCACCTACATTACTGACAAGACAATCAAAATAAAAACACTTCGTCTTCATCGTATATATATATATATATATATATATATATATATATATATATATATATATATATTATATATATATATATATATATATATATATATATATATATATATATATATATATATATATATATATATATATATATATATATATATTTATATATATACTATATATATATATATATATATATATATATATATATATATATATATATATATATATATATATATATCGGGTGCTGTATACATCACCCAGTATATATGTAAGAGAAAATGAGTCATGTTTGAGACATTGGGGATTTTATTTTAGTAGATGAAAAGGAAATAAACGTTTCTGAAAGATTAAAAAAAAAGTATGAAGCATACAGAGGTTCTTAAAAAACACATCGTTTTCAAAAATAAAAAGATTTTAATTGACAGACATATAACATTTAGAAAAGAAATGACACACAGACTTCAACATGAAGTTTTATTAAAACACTGATGTCATATTCAAATATGCAAAGCCATCTCAAATATCCATAAGCTGAACGTATTGGATATTTTATCAGTCAGATATTGTGAAAATAAAATTGAAAAGTTTGTGGTCTCGACTGGAGGCATATAGAAAGGAAAAATGCATTTCAGGTTTTTATAAATTTACATATGTATTTACTTTCTAAATCCACCCAGAGGCATATCTTTTATGACAAAAAATTCTACATGAAGAACATGAAAATAAATAAAAAATACTTTTCTAATCCTTTCCTGCATTTTCAAAATGACATGGTACAAAAAATTAATTACTGAAAGGGCATGTCAGGGAAAATTTAGAAATTTTTGATAGCAAAGTTTGAAGTACGATATGCAATGCATACAAATGGAGGACAGTATTTGAGATTTTTATATTATTTATTCCTATACAAACTTTTATGAAGAACAGCGTGTTTTCTAAATGACATAAACGGCTTTATACTTCGTCGTATAAAAAATATACGATTTTATGGTTATTATTTTTGTAATTGGGGTTTTGTTAACAATTTTCTATTTTCAAAGATAGTCCAAGCAAAAAAGATCTGAAAAATTGTTGCCACATAAAGACGTAAAATAAATGGATATACAAATATAATCATCACAATAGTATAATTTTTCTTGGGTACAATGTACAATACATTGTAATAAAAATTAACAGTAGCACTAACACCAGTAGTAGTGGCTGTGGAATATGAGTGTTTTTCAATTATGGCTTTTAAAACAACCCTTTTGACACCCATGTCACAGGATATTGGGGATTCGGTCCTGTTGCAAGCTTAAGTCATGAAAATAATATCATTTTTCTGGGATGTGGAGTTAATCGTGTTTGTTTTAATTTTATGGCATGGTTACGTAAATAAAACTTCAATTACATTTAAAAATTTGTGTTTTTATTTCTGCCTCATATTTTTTTTTATATACCTCATTTTACCTTTATCATATTTTTAAAGAAAAAATTCATAAAAACTCCTAGAGCCCTATGATTTTAAAATCCTTAAAAAATCTTACATTCTTTCCCTAAAGCTATATCTTTCTATTTAACAATTTATTGGCTTGGTTTTTTTTTAATATGATTTAATTACTTTTACAATTAAAAGAATACATTCAATTAAACAATTTTATGTCAAAACTATTTTTGTGAATTTAGAATCTGCCTTAAGGGTAAATTAAGAAAAACGTTAAATTTGAAATGTATATATAATATTTCAGCATATGTGGAATAACAAACTTATTTCAACATTTACTACGTTTAACCTTCCAAAGCAAGTGCTCGCAAGCTGGTTGCTTAGGTTTCTTTAACGATTACTGCAGACAGCTTGTAGGCATTAGCATCAATTGATATTTTCGTTAATAACAAAGATTCTTTGCTCTTCAGCATCGTAGATACATTTATTATCAGATTCTCTATCAGTGTGCTCACTTCATGTAAGAAATGCTTTATCATTTTGCAGTATTTTATTATATTTTTTTCAGACTTTCAAATTATTTTTTTGTAAAAAAATCCTAATTTAGCTAGAATAGAAAAAAATGTTTGAAATCTTTATTGGGGAATCGTGTAGTATACATACATAGTGTACACACTAATAAAATCATAAAATGTATGTTTATTTATAGATCATCAAAAGAGCTTTCTCCAGAATCTCACTATATTCTACTTACATTATGTTCACCTCATCTGGGTTTATCATGTTAATCATCAAGATAACGAAAAATTCAATTGTGTTGTACTGAACAACAACCGATGCACTGCGTTTGCTTAATTTTCAAAATAGTGGCAGGTATTTTTAATAGCATTTTTACATAGCAAAAGATATTTAGGAATATTTCACATATGCGTATAGGGCATACCAAAGTCCTGTATGCATATGTCAGTCAGGAGTCTATTAAAAGTATCTGTAGAACAAATATTTTTAAAGTCAAATCTAGATGTTTTATATTAAATTTAATTTAAAAAAATTGAAAACTTAAGAGTAAAAGCAGATTAAGGTGAGCCTAATGAGACATCTCTCTATCATTCGTGCCTTAAAACTCGCATTTAAGAAAATGTAACTTATTGCCAGTGTTGATAAATAAGTAACTGTTACTGTACAGGCCGCCGACCTGGCCTGCACAGTTTTTCCTTTAAAGATTTCTTTAATGTGTGTAGCTGGCATTAGTTCGGCAAGGGCTCACTTTGCCTACTCCTCCAGAAATTGAGCTCTTTCCGGAATAGGCCAGAAAAAAAACTTTTTAAAGAAAACTGAGAAATATGTACTTTACGACGGTTTCAAAAAATATATTCTTTATACTACTATATCAAAATTGCCAATGCTTTAAATAAAAATGCTTATTCTCTTCATAAAAGGAAGCTTGCATGTTTTATTCAAACTATTTTCTCTTATGTCTAGTTTAAATAAATGGTTCTTTCCTAAATTACGTTTATAGAAAAAATATTAAAAACTTGGCGTTTAAACTTCTGTGACCGTCACTCTCTCAGACCTGCGCATACAGAGTCTAACCTGTCAAGCGGTCGCTACTATTTCCTCATGGCCTGACGTGTCGCTTATATAAGTACTGTTGGGCGCTTATACGGGCTATCTACGCTTGGCAATGATTCTTTTTGTAAAGCGATTGCTTCCTCCTCGGACTCTAATCATTTTCCATTGCGTGTGTAACTTTAATTTAGTATTGGGGAATCTTTTTGTTTACCAAACAGTTTTAAAATCTGTTAACAAGGTAACTTTTTAAAGTGGCAATCTGGGATTTATTAATTTCCGTTACTGTTATACAAGAGTTAAAATGGAGAATGGTTTGACGATCTGCATGTCCGCAATGCCCTCCTATCAGCACTTCGCAAACATGCTAACGACCCTAAAACAACTAATTGTAATTTTCGTTTTCCTTTAGTGGCTCCCGATTCCATAAACCATCACGTTAAGACCTGCCAGGACGATTTCAAAAACATGCATTTCATCGCTCCCGAACATCCCGGTAAGAGAAACATGATAGTCGTTTTTTTTTCAAAACTTCATGTTTATTAACTGTACCCCATGTTTACTAATACTTTTTTCATTCTTGCAGGGTTTTTAAGGCGTGTAGAAAGGCTGTGTATCGAGAATGTTTTCTGAGGGTTGTAAATATGTGCAGTTGCAAAATTATTTTGCAGAACCTACGAAGTTTATTAAACTGATATTTATTTTTATGACGGTTTAAAATAAAAAAGGAATGATAAATATTAAAAAATTAAAGTTCTGCATTTCATTTTTTTAAGACCGTCGACGGTAGTTTAAATATACTTGTCAATTTCTATAAGTATATTTTTCTGATTGTTGACCCAAAGTAGCCTCTTTTAGAGATGTTTTTTTTCTCGGAACTAAACTCCTATGTTTATGGTTTGGATGCAAGTCAGTTCGCTAGCTCTTTCCTTTCCAGTCATACGTTGCGATGTCGCAACGTGAGCTTTCCTGGGCTTTGTCAGTAGAATGTCTTCTGGATGTCGGGCTCTGTAGCCCTCAGAAATGTCGATTTTTTTATTTAAACTTTTCCAGTGTTTTAAACTATAAATGGTACAAATAATGGCGGTCAAACCAAGGACTGCTACTGATACTGCGTACAACCAGCTTGCTGGCAAGTCTGACGTCCCACGTTGCGCGCGCAATCGTTCTTTCGCCATAAAAAAACAACCTTGTGCACGACACCGCTTACAGCGCTTAGCCCCAGAAGAAGAACCCCATTAATTGGCGGCGAATTCCCCTTCGATTTTCACAAAAAAAAAAAACGTTTCTCCGCGCCACTGCGACTGTTTCCCACGGAAGAGCCTAAGCTTCCAATCACGTATAGTATTTTTCAAGATATAAGAAAATGACTAAACATATCGATTATCTCTGACTGCAATAAAAATCCTCAAAAGTGATCCTTTATGGCCATGCCAACAGAGGTAAGAATAGTTCAGGTCCGCACTTTACCCTATACGTTTAGATATAACCTGGGGCAAATAGGACATCATGAATACTTATATATTATTCCGGTCAGGTAGAAATACGACTCTGTATGGTCGGGTGCGATAATTAGGTCAACCTACCCTAATAGTACCATAAAATGCTAATTTCGAGGGTTTTTATTGTACGCAGAAGCAGTCGAGACTTATAGTCATTTTCTTATATCTTGAAAAATACTATACCGTACTAGGTGAGCGTCGAAACAGAAGTATTATCATTCTAATTCCCAAACTTTTCTCAGTATTGGTTATATGTCGAAATGTTGCAGGAATCATTTTTCTTTGCACTTCCAATCTGTATAATTTATATGTAAACCAAATAAGAACTTACTTGAAATACTATTTCCATGTCTGGGGAATGCCTTTTTTTAAAAACGCTTAGCATACCTTATTCTATCCAAAGAAGAACTCTTTATTAATGGCCCGCTTTTACAATATAGCCTTCTTCTCTTGCCCACTAAAACGCTTCAGTTTTTTTTTTAAGAATTTCCACGGCTTTTGCTCTAAAAAATAAGCCTGTATAATTCTTTCCCGCCGTTGATTAAGAGACTGCCTGCATTATCAGACAACACTTACACAAATGTGAATAAAGTTAGAGCTTTTAAATCAGCCCGGCTACCGCAAAGGATTGTATGTTACTTTGAACCTTTTTGGTTGTCCTTAAATTAAAAATGATCTATGAACTTAGTAAATTATTTTTTTTAATTGCACATCCATAAGTAATTTTGCAAGTGCATATTTTAAGCCCAGGAAGATTTTTTGCAAGTTTTTTTCTCACTCATTTATGTTTACCATCATCAGTTATTATTTTAAAAACATTAATATATCTAAAAAGTTTTATATCAATCCATTCTAGAACTTTTTAGAAATGTTGTATTTACATCATTTTTGTTTTAATTAATTTTGTTCCTATTTCTTATTGCCTATTCATTTTTTATGATTGAAAACTTGCTCATCAATTGACTATCTGTTTATATGTCCACTATAGTTGTCAGCCCGGCGCTAGACATATACGCGTTCGGCATGTGTGCCTTAGAAATGGCCGCTCTCGAGATCATCGGCAATGGAGACTCTGGCAAGAAAGTCACCGAAGAGAACATCCGACAAACCATCGACCTGCTGGAAGATGAGAGCCAGAAGGACTTTATCGAGAAGTGCCTGAGGAAGAATCCCGAAGAGAGGTGGTCGGCGAAGGAACTGTTATTTCATCCATTATTGTTTGAGGTCCACAGTCTTAAGTTGCTAGCAGCTCATGTTCTGGTTAGGAATTCAGGTAAATTATGTGAGTCATCTTTTTTTTCTACATTTACTAATAAGATGCACCATAGATTAACTAGCTTAGTTAGCTCTCATCTCTAATAGAAAAGCTGGATTAATAAGGGGGGGGAGAATGACTGTACTGGTCTTCTTAAGAGTCCATTCGTGCTGCGGAAATTGGATCCAATTTGGGGTTCGGGGCATAATGTTTTTCTCAAAAACGGTATAAGTTATCGATAATTTTCAAAAACTATATGAAAGCCAACACTTAAATCTAGACTTCTGCTGTAATAGTTTTTTAAATTTGGAGTTAGTTTTTAATATTTCCTTGAGTGAAAGTCACCCTAAAATCGGTTATGTTTAGATACTATTTTTTTCTTAACTCGACTCATATTTCAAAAATCCGTTACAGCAAAGGCATAGATTATTTCCTTACCTTTAAAATGGTGTATAATTTATGTCATTTAAGTGAAAAATAGTTACCGAAAAACGTTATCTCCTGTAGGCTTGCAATCGGAAACAACATGCATCGATACACCGAATTTGGAAGAACCTAAATAAAATATAATATTTTTGATGCGGCTGTACGAAAATTGTGGTAGTGGTTGTTTGTTAGTCACTGCCCACCGTCTCCGCGTCCTTTCGCCCCTAAGGTGTAGCGTAAATTCACTCTTAATTCGGAACAAAATTACGGGTTAGCGTTAGGTGTCACACCCTTCTAGCATATACCCACATAAGGATGCTGCCTCTGGTAGGTAACCTATTAGAGGCAACCCTGCCGTTCGGCAGTGCGAACAAGCGTGCGAGAGGAAAAGAGAAATTACACACTATCCTTCCTTTCTCGCTCGAACATGCTGATTGGTTCGCCCCTCCCCTAACCTTTCTCACATTTATGCGGACAGGGCTGCCTTTAGAAGGTATATGCTCGAAGGTCACACCATATAATAGAAATTCCAGAGACCAGTTTTTTTTCACCCGCTACTTGTGACGAAATTTTAGGTTTTTAATTTTTTCTTTTTATTTTTTATTTGCTTGTGTGTCTTTTTATGAAAATTAATGAATAAGGATTTAATTATTTATTAGAAAAAAACTCCAGTCCCGAAAATCGACAGGCTAGCATCGAAGCAAGAAATCAGTATAATCAGACCATCTCAGATGCAAAAGACCGTTTTAACAATCGAATAAAAGATAAAGTTCTCTCTTGCTCAAATGGCAGAAAAGCTTTTTGGTTCTCCTATTAATCGTCCTCTTCCAACAGTTGTCCCTGTTTCTCATAAAATGTCCGATATAATTTTAAAGTCAAACAGATCAAGGTATTCTTTTTCTCTTAATACTAAAAAATCGTCTGGGCTGGATGGCAACCAGCAGTCGTCTTAAAAAATGTGTTCCCGAGCTTGCACCCATCTTAACTCGCCTCTTTCGAATCTCTTACGACACGGGCATTTTCCCAGAGAGTTGGAAAGCTGCACGTGTGCAACCTGTCCTCAAAAAAGGATCCAAAAGTCTCCCTTCTAACTATAGACCTATATCTCTTCTTTCAGTTGTTTGCAAGGTAATGGAAAAATTCATCAATTCCCAAATCTTAAAGTATCTGGAAAAACATAAGATCTTACATGATAGACAATATGGATTCCGTCACAGTAGATCCACAGCTGATCTTCTTTCCTTTGTCTCACACAACTGGAACAAGTCCCTTGAGTTTCTTGGTGAATCCCAGATCGTTGCTCTTGACATATCCAAAGCTTTCGATCAGGTCTGGCATGATGGGCTTCTTAACAAACTTCCTTCTTACGGTCTTCCACCTAAGCTTTGCTCTTGGATTTCCAGTTTCTTTTCTAATCGACGTATATCAGTTAGTGTAGATGGTCATTCCTCCAGCTTCTACCAAATTAATGCTGGTGTGCCCCAGGGCTCAGTGCTGGCACCCACGCTGTTTCTTCTACACATTAACGATCTTCTCTCTTCCACAATGAATCCCATTCATAGTTTTGCTGACGATAGTACCCTCCACTCTAGTATTCAATTTCTTAAGCCACCGTGTTATTCTGATTTTGAAAACAAGCGCAGGTCAATGCAGATATCTCTTTCACAAGACCTTAAACTTATCTTGGATTGGGGCACCAAAAATCGTGTTCAGTTTAATGCCTCAAAAACACAGTCATGTTCGCTGTCGCGAAAAAAGTCTGCGAATGCTCATCCCTTACATATGAGCGGCCAAGTTCTGCAGAACAAAGAGTCGTTTAATCTAGTCGGCGTTACTTTTCAGAATAACCTCAACTGGCACAAACACATTTCATCCATAGCTTCGGCAGCTTCAAAAAAGATTGGATTCCTCTTTCGAGCCAGAAAATATTTCTCTTCTTCCAATCTGTACACTCTGTATGTATCCCAAATCAGACCCTCTTTGGAATATTGTTCTCATGTCTGGGGAATGGCGTCCCCTACAACACTTAGCATTCTGGGCTCCATTCACAGAAAGACTTCCTCTTCTTGCCCATCGTCGAGCTGTAGGAGATCTGTCGCTCTTCTATATGTATTTTCACGGCTTCTGTTCAGAGGAATTGGCCAGTATTATTCCTTCTTTGGCAGCTCCCAACAGAGCAACACGTAGTGCAACTTTTATACATCCTTTTACAGTTCAGTTAGAGAGGCCCCGAACTTCCCGCTTTCTTCGTTCCTTTATTCCTAGAGTGTCAAGACTATGGAACCTGCTGCCCGCAGAATTTTTTCCTTCTCCTCCCAATCTCCAAAAATTTAAGTCCCGTGTGAACAAACTCCCTCTCACCTCACTGAAGACACCCACGGTACGTTAGTACTTAGGCATCAGCCTTAGTGGACTGTCCCAAGATAAAAAAAAAAAGAATAAAATATTGTTTTAATAGCAAGAAAAAGTATTGATTTTTAATACATCTTGGATCATTCGATCCCGGACAAAATGGTGAAGGATTTTTTTAAAGTGCAAATACATATATTTCTACTGATATCTTCACATTTTTCAATTGTAAATCACAAAGTATCTATTATGATTAGGAAGGGTCAAAGCTATTTCAAAAAATATATGTTATTTAAAAAATGTATGCAGCAATTAAAATAATACAGCTAAAGCTGAGATATGAATTAAACATTGCAGGAAATAGTTCATTTTACTAAGTTCGTATTCTTAATAACTGTTTTAATCTACCTATTACTCTTTTTTCCTGTGTGTATTTGCTTGATCAAAAAAAAAAAAAACAATTGTTGCAAAAAAGTTGTTTGTAATAAATAAGCTGTATAAATGATTTTTGACAAAATGGCGAATGAGTTTTTTAAAACAATTAAATTATATTTAATCCAATTATTTTATATACTTATGTAAATTAATGACAAAGAGTTTCCACAAATTCATATAAATGGAGCATATTTAATTACCATGGAAAAAAGTCCTTAGTAGTTTTGTTTTTAATAACGTTGAACATAATTTCGCATCCGTTACAAATTGTAACTTAAGTCATAATTTTAGTTGGTTACATGGCGCTGATATATAAATAATTTTTATTTACATAATATTGCAAAGTGAATTTGTAAAATGAAGTGATATCCACGTCCAACTGGTTTATTTTCTGATAATAAGAACAAAAACCAATTTTTTTGTTTTTAATTTTTTATTCAGTTTTATCGATGACAATTTAAGAAAATATATCATAAATATATAGGGTCAGGTCAAAAAATTCTTTAAAACATGACTTAAAAGGTAATTGTTAAGGGATCTAGGGCCTCTTAAAGGGAGAATCCTAAAGTGGATGTTTTTAAAATGGTTTAAGATGGATTCGTATATTTTTTGGGTACCATAAAAATTATAATTCTCAAAAATTTTTTCTTATAGCTCTTATTACCTTATGGAAGCAAATATTGCCATAATTTTGTAGTTTAAACCGTTTTTGCTTTAATTTTAAATATTCGGAGATATTACTTGCTAAAAGTGAAAAAAAGTTTATTAATTTGTTTTGCATTGTTTTTTTAAATCTTTTTTGATTTATTGCTTAAAAATAAATTATAACTTAATTTAAATAAGACACGTGTGGGTTATCTTCTCTTAAAAGATTACACGTTGATATAAACAGAGCACATTATTATACAGTGTTATAATATTACAAAATAAACCAACCTTATAGACTGAGAGCTAGAGAATATTTTGACTAAACTAAAAATGTGTGTATTGATGATTTTATATCAATTAATTAGGAACCTAATAACTCTTAGACCAGTTCTGATTTTATCATAAAAGAAAATATGTTTAAACTCAGTTTCTCTGTCAGTATTTTAGACTCTGTAGCTCCATTATCTACATACATTTTTTTTTATTTATAAATACAAAGAAGTACCAAATGTTATTCTATGATTTCAGTTTCAAGTGTGTTTACTGAGTTCGCTGTTTGCCTATGAAAGGACCCCGCAATTTTCTTATGGGAAATGGGTTTCGGCCAATTGTTTTTAAACTTTGCATAGTGATAGTTCTCCTCAACACGCTGATGAAAAGTCTCCACGAGCACAAAACCCGAAAACCCCCTAACTCCCTCAAAGTTCACTGGGAATTTTTCTTATGGAAAATGGGTTTCAGCCAATTGTTTTCAAACTCAACACGCTGATCAACACAACACCCCAAAACCCCCAACCTCCCTAAAATCACCCTCGAAAGTCACGTGGGGATTTTGGCCAATTGTTTTTAAACTTTGCATTGTGGAAGTCCTTAACAAGCTAATCAAAAGTCTCCACAGGCACGAAACCTGAAAACCCCTCCCAACCTTTCCTCAAATCACCCTCAAAGGTTAGTGGGGATTTTGACTAATAGTTTGGTCAATTGCTCTGCGGCATTTTTTGATAGTGTTGTCAAATTGTAGACACTTAAATAGAAATCGGGTTTTGTGCCCGTGGTGACTTTTGATCAGCGTGTTGAGAACTATCACTTTGCAAAGTTTGAAAACAATTGGCCGAAACCCATTTTTCATAAGAAAAATCCCCAGTGAACTTTAAGGGTGATTTTGGGGGGGTTTGGGGGGTTTTCGGGTTTTGTGCCCATGGAGGCTTTTGATCAGCATGTTGAAAACTATCACTATGCAAAGTTTGAAAACAATTGGCCGAAACTCATTTTCCATAAGAAAATTGTTTCCATTTTCGCGAACTACTTGCACTTTTAAAATGATACGTATACGTCATACAATCAAACTGAAACAGTTTTATAAACATTTTCACACCAAAAAAATAAATTAAGTCAAAATGATAGCATGCTCTTAGACTATTTGAGCCATCTTATCTTTGCAAAATTTTTTGCTAGACACTTAGGACAAATAATAAGATTACTCTTAATTGATTCGCTGTTTTATGATTAAATGAACGATTAATAAGATATTATTGTCTGCAAACAATGGAAAAGTACAAACACTTCTTTTCAAATATTGAAATGTTTGATAAAGGTTTAGTATTGGATTAATAAACTAGACATTTTAATAAACCTTTTATGTGATAATTCTCAGGGTTAGATTTTTTTTTAATTACATGGTTAACAATTTCCGTGAAATTAAAAGAAACTTAACCAGAGTAGTATTTAATTAACTTTTAACCAATATGGCTATATCCCAGTAATACCTAAAATATGTAGATAGAAAATTCAGTCATTTTCACTGAAAAAACTAAGATGTTTAAAATAATTTCAGTTTTGATATTATTTTTGATTTAGCCATTTGGCTCGCATACGCTCAGAGAGGACATTCACTTATCCTAGATGTTCGGTATATCAAATGAATTAAGCTCTGGGGGATAGGCAGACCATTTTGTTAGAACTTGGGTAACCTGGAATTTTGAATTCTAACCAGAACCAACTTGTAATTTTGTTAACACATTTACTTTTTCATGTATAGGTGTGCACTATGGTTCATCAGATTTATGATTTCTAGAGAATTTTTTGGCACAGATGACATAATTATTGAGATCATATTCCATTCTCCACTTAGGTCTCCAGATCTGTATAGTTTGCTTTGTACTTTTTAAAAAGCTTATTATTGTTCAGTATCGCCATCTCAGTCTTAGTTATTGCTCAAAAAGGTTATTATTATTAATTGGTTACAAGGTCTGGTTTGGTCTGTTATATTTCACATTTTTATTAGTCACCACGCTATGATCCCAATAGAGATTATAAATATATTTTATAAGGCCAGACTGCGGATTGTATTTGTAGTGACAAAACTGATCGGTCTGAAGAAGATTGGGGTATTATTAGTATCCAATTACAATAAACTTTCGTTGGTATTTTGCTGGACAGGTTTGTTATTTATTTATAATAGATTGGTTTGAAGCAAATTGAGTTTACCATTATTATTATTCGTTTAGCCATTTAGCTCTCATTTCTTTAAATGGGAATATTGACTTATTCAAGTTTCTATAATGTCAAAAAGATTAAGCTCTGTGGAGCCCATATGATATTGGGCATAAGATAATCTGAAATATAAACTATCGGACACGTCAAGCTAGTAGCACTGATTTCTGTATGGCCATCGTTTTACATCTCAAATCACCATGGAATACCTGAACTACCTAAAAGAACTTGCTGCCAGGAACAACAGCATATAACTCCTAAGGATTTCTATATACACGAGAATAGAAGATAATGAAAAGGCAGATGAACTTGCAGGAGCCGTTTTACCGGTTTAATGGTCTAGAAGAAATTGTGGTATTATCAAAATAGGCGATGAAAACAACAACAGACAGATAGCCCCAAAAACAACCTCTAGATCGTTGGCACGCGTTACCTTATCAAAGATATACTAGGGCAATGCTAGGAGACCTTTCTAAGCTGAGGGCCTCCTTGTGGGACTCACTCAGTTAAGTCTAGTAATAAGACTTCTGACAGGTCACTGTCGTCTATGGAAACACTGGAGGAAAATGGGCATACATAACGATCCCACAGCACGCAGGCTTTGTAGGGTGTATTACATAATATACAATTGCAATGCACTGGCATATAAAAGACATAATATACTATTCGGAAATAAACAAAGTGAAAACCCTCTTTGGCACGAATATCATGGTAGAAGTCTCCTAGACCTAATAAAGAGAAGCGGACTTCTATAACATAAAAAAAGCACAATAATTATGCAGTGCCAATATGGGCACGCGACTAATGCCGCCTAAGTCAACCAACCAACCATCTGCATGGCCTTTTATAGATGGTCATCAAGCACGAGTCAGTTATATTCACTTGAAGATAGCAACATTATGGAAATCGTCTGGATGTTTTGTAATCTTAAATGAGCTTTTATTTAAAGCTCCAAAAGTTATATGCTGAATTGTCTCTTGTGTTGGATACCTATATTAAAACCTATCATTTTGCAATGAGGGATCTCCGACGATGGCTTTAGGTAGGTACTTGTTGGAATGACCTGATCTTTAATAGCTAAGAGAAACCTCTCTGTTTGAGGAAACATCCGTTCTAATGTCAAAGAGTAGTCAAACACTGAGTGTCGACATACTCCTGATTGAACCCTTAAGAGGCATCCATGGAGGGGGCGCTTTTCTTGCTGTTGCCAGGTGTAGTTTCGATTTTTGGCCTGCTTTTAAAAATAGGAACATAAGTTGGCTATTTGTTTACCTAGCTGCCCATATACCCATTTTCATGTAAGGCGTCCATGAAGGGTTCTTCGCTCGGTGGTACTTCTACAGTGGTGTTAGGATGGAGTTAGTGTGCCTGTTATCTAATCTTTCTTTGCAGATTTTTAGTGTTAATCTTGCTCCAGGTATTCAGTGCCTTAAACAGATTTTTTACTATTTAGTTTAGTCCCCAGTCTCTATTTTACCTAACTTGTTGGTCTGTTCCGCTTTAATTCTTTTGAGATTATTATTATTAGGAATTTAAAGGAGGACAGTGTGCTTGGTTCAATACTCCCTTTATTTAAGCGGAATTATATTAGTTTTAGAGTGTTAATATTTTTAAGATGCATTTTTAAGTTTATAGAACATTAAAGCTAATTAAAAATAGAATCAGCAGTTTCTGAGATGTTACCTTAGCTGTAGCCCTGACTTGGTTATCGGAACAGTTTGTCTAATCACGATAATCTAAAAAATTAATTTACTTTAACTTGTCATTCCCTAATAGTTGTTATTATGTACTTTTAACTATTTTTATCGGATTTAAAAATATTCCATTTTGAAGTCTTTTATTTTTATTTTTAATACTTATCATTGTTGTGAGCCACAATGTTTCACGTGGATAAGAAAACATCCTCTTTAAGCACTTTATTTTTACTTTGTTTTACAATGTACTTCACTTAACAAATCATGCAGTCTATAGGAATAGATTATCTTGCTAAGTATTTATCTCAAGCTTGTTTTAAGTTAGTAACAGAAAATACCGATGATAATAAAAAAGATCTAAGGCCAATCGTAAGATAGAAAATTAATTACATCTTTTTAAATTAGAATGTTATATTAAAAAAGGGTGGTAATTTGTTTTTCTAATTCAGTTAACTCAATTATTTACTTTTACTTCAAAGAATTAGCCAATAAAATTACTTCCCCATCAGCTCCCAACAGAGTACCAGTACCTTAATCATGCTCGTTTTATGTCCCTTCATCCTTAAAACGACTCTACACTAGCAGCTCGTAAACCCGCAAAAGCCGTGAAACTGCGAGTTGTCAATGATTTCGCGACTTGGCGTTCGCGCTTTGCGGCTTTTTTTATTCGAAGTAGATTTTTTGTCCCGCTACAAAGCGAAACAATAAACTTAACAGTAAACATTGCAAGTGTAGACGGCCATTTTCGTTCCGCAGAGATCTGGCACGAATCTCGGCCAAACTTCGCTATTAGAGTGTTTAAGCTTTGGAGCCTACTTCCTTCAGGAGTATTTTTCCCTCTCTTTTGTGTAAATAAACTGCCTCTTATTTAATTAAGACAGCTTCGGTACGTGTTTTAAGCCTTCGTCGACTGAATAGAAGAAAAAGTTATATACCTCCCTAGTATTAATAAAAGAAGCTGGGCTATTCTGTGCCTCAATCCAGGCATGTAGTCGGCTCAATCGAACATCAACCAACGCTGGTTAATGAAGAAAAATTACACAGGCCCACAAAAAAAAAGTACCCTGCGCGAAAGACGAGACCACCTGAACCTCATGTTTTCGGGGTCGCTGATTTCCAATCCGACGCCAGAATAGCGAAATTAGTTAGCGTTTTTTTCAGAAATCAGCGATAATGCTGACGAAAAATCTCAAAGTTTCAGCATAATTGCTGCTTTCTGAAAAAACGCGAACCAACTCTGCTTTTCTGGTGCCAGATTAGGATTTAGCGACCCCGAAAACATGAAATTCAGGTGGTTTCGTCTTTTGCGCAGGCTACTTTTTTTGTGGACCTGTGATTATTTTCCGTGGGCTAAAGAAATCATAAAAAAGTATAAATTAGGTTCTAATGATAGAAGTATCCTAGTATGAAAAACCCATGACTATAAGGTGATCCCAAAAATACATATATTTAACCGAAAACCCTTGACTGTGTCTGGCGTTAAGAAATATGTGAAATCAATCATATTAACAAAGACACCAAAAATAGGAGGATTTGGCCATCCTCACTTAAAAGCATAATGGCCGGGGGCTACGTCAGCAAGGAGCCCAAAAAAGGCAGCTTCAAGAACCGCAAACGATTTATAGTCTCTTGTCCTCTTGTGCAGAAATAATTGAAACACAATAAAAATAATATCTCATTTTTTTTCTGTTATCAGATTTATTGAAAGTGGTAAATGTACAAATATGCAGTGGGATTTTAAATTTACACTAACACTATTTGTGTGGAGATTAGAAGAGTGAGTAATTGACTTTAAAAAGACTGGTTCAAGCCAGTACAGAACTTTAGGTAACTTCAGCATTGATTAATTGGAAATTAAAAAACGAACAAATATCAACCGCTAGATATACGGACTAAGGTGCTTTGAAACACATTTAGGGAATTTCTGTTTACTATAGTTCTAGACTTGATTTATTTAATTCACATGCACTCTACAGTAATCAAAATTTCTAAATGGTACAACAGAACTTAAAAACTACAAAAGCTAATTACTGTTACACAATAAAATAAAAAAGAATATATACGTACAATTTAAAATTAAAAACAACCAATTAAGCCAGCCAAAGAAGTACAATAAATAGATTAAAATGTACAATAACCGAAGGTGTACTCTCCTTTAGGGGAAGTATGACTTATCCAGAACAGGTCGATGTCGGAGTAATGTTGGTTGTAATTCCTCAAGATACGATCGATGAAGGCACTACTACCCTAGTTAGTACGATGAGTTATTTCAAAGAAAAGACTGTGCTGTCTGGGATGTTTCACAGTCGCGTGAAAGAGAATCAATTCTGTCAGTGCAGCACAATATTCCGATCCATTTAAAAACTTAAACAAAAAGACAACCATAACATCCCACTCATGACGTTCCAAGGTTTTTAGGCCACAAAGCAAAAGTCTGGTTTGATATGTTAAGTCTTGATATAGATAGCGATGCTTGAATATTAGGTACCTAGCAAATTTGTTCTGCACTTTCTCATTTGTCTGTATTTACGTCTTTTTTTCATTATTACAGACAGTCAGTAAAAAACTTGCCAATTCAAAAAAGAGTGGATAATTTTTTTTAACAGAACAGTCTAATTTTAGATCTCAGTACTTTAAAAAGCCCAGATTTTTGGATAGAAACTTGGCCCTTATTTTACATAGGTGTTTTCTTTCTCCTCTCTTTTTTCTGACTTCAGTAAATAAAAAAAAATGGGGGAGAGGATCTCATGCCAGTTGTTTTTCCCAGTAGTCCTTGCTCCATAGGTAGAACCTAACACCTAACCATTAGACTGAATAGGAAATACAAAATTGCTTATTTTAGTGTTCTTTAAATTGCGTCTGTTTTGGAGTCTAATAGGTAAAGAGGGCAATTTTCTTTGTTTAGTAAATAAAATCCTACCTGCATTTGAAATTCTAAGACAATTATGATCTTAGAAAGTCAGGTTCAGTCAAATTGAAAAATTTTAAAATACATCCTAAAATACAATATTACGGCACTGTTTCGGGGGTTTCCGAGTAATAATGTGCAGTTTTTAGAATTGTTCCTTTACTGGTATTTTAATACCTACTTACATACCAAATTTTCAGTTTCTACTACCTTGGGAAGTGCCCCATAATTTTGATGAGTCAGTCTCAGCCAATAGTAAAATCAGCGATTTTTATAATTAAATATCACAGATCACTTGACATGACTTTCCTGTTTTTTAGGTAATTTAAGGTAATTAAAATTCTTATGAGGATCTACATACCAAACATGCCTTTATGTGGACGAGACCGAAGTTATAATAGGGGAAAAATAGGCTGAAAGATTTCGTGTAATATACACACATTTGTGCCATAGGGGAACTTGTCCTGACACACTACCGTGCGCCTAGATCTTTATTGGTTATTCAATGAATGTATGTCATAATTATAGGGTATAAGTTCCATTAATATGTATGTTTTCTAGAAACAAACATCGCTTAGCAAAACATTTTGTATTAGCTATTGCTATTACGTAAGTCGCGAAAACCAGGCAGTCTGCAATGGCATGTTATAAAAAAAAATAGTGATAGTAAAAAAAAAATGCGTAATAAATTTGATAACCTATTGTCTCTCTCCCATGTTATTATTTATAGCGATGATGAATCAGTGGCGTAGTTTAACTATATACAACCTATATTAATGTGATTTTCTTGTTTTTTTTTCTAACATACTTATATAGACGTTTATTTAAATACCTTTAGTATCTTTCAAAAATTGCGACTTCTTGTGGGGTAAACTCTGAGGAGTAACAGTAATATGAGAATTGAGTCTTTAATGCCTCAAGACCTGCTTGACTGTACCCAACAAGAACTTTTTAATACACAAATCCGCCACCACAATATAGGACATATACATATCTACAGTTCAGGTTAGGTTAGGTTAAAAAGTGACTACGGTGTAAGCCTTATACAGACACATGGCTGAGAATCCGATTCTTGGTACTGTCGGACACTTCCCACCCGATGAGTTCTACCGTTTCGTCATTTTCAATGCACAGTCGCATTCGGCATTTGGTTAGTTTTTCAACTTGCATTGATTCGTGTAAAGGCCAATGCGAGTCCTGAGGAGTAACTGTGTAAAGAGCGACAGCTGCGGTAAATGGATATGGTTGTATTTTAATGCCTTAAGGGCTGCTTGACTACCAGAAAAACTTTGTTATTTTTTCATAGTACATACTTTTTCCCGCATTCAGCCACATTTTAATGATGTAAACGTCTGCTTAAAATATAGTGAGATTCTCGAGCTATGTTCAGCTTCTTGACATCCTGCCCTGACTTCGATGGGATGGATTCATTATTGTATGGTACGTTCCACAATGATTTCTTGACCGCAATAAAATTTAAATTACAACCCTCAGTGGAAAACCCAATCATAAATAGTTTGCCTGACAAATATCTATTATGTAGGACACCGCACCTTTTGAAAAGGTACAGGTCCTGATTACCTACTAATATTAATAGTTTAGGTTAACTATTTTGGATGCTCAATAACACACACGAAAATACCTTGACAAACTCCAAACGACTGATGAACTAAGACGAAAAGACTCTGCTTTATATTCAACACCTGCAATTTGCCATAACCTACATATATTAAAAGTCCGGACCTACATGCGGGTACCCAAAGTATATTGAGTTTTACGACTAACAGTAGCAGGTAAAACGAGAAATCAACGAATTATTGTGGAACGTACCATACCTACGTATGTCCGCACCTATTAAGTTTTACTCTGAATTTACTTAATTGTTTTAGGTATGACATGCTATTGTATTGAAATGTAATTGAAGGAGTTTAATTAATGGTAGTTACTATTTAAGTTTTCAGGGGTTTGATTAATGAGAATGTAATCGCGACATCTGCAGAGTTGCTTGACTGTTAAAAAACATTTTTTGTTCATTGAGCATCCTTTTCTGCATTCTGCAATATATTAATGATGTATATTTGCGCTTGAAATGTAATGCGATTCTCAAGCTATGTTTAGCTTCTGGACGTCCTGCCCAGACGTGGTTGAGACGGATCCATCAGTGTACTTACGTACGTTCACTCTAATTATGTCAGTTTAACTCTGAATCGACTTAATTGTTTCCGGAAAAAATTATTTTCTAAAGTAGTTTCCAGTTAGTTGGTTTAGGTATGACATACTATTGTATTAAAAATTATTTGGAGGATTTTAAGTAATCGTAGTTTCTATTTAAGTTTTTCCTCATTGCATCGTTTTTTAACTTATTCTTCCAGGAAACTAATCTCCAAACCCTCAAAAACCGTTGTCTCCATATGCTGTCGATCTGAACTCGAAATCTCCGAGAATTTTAAAGTGCATCCTGTTAAGAGCGCCAGACGTACACTGCAGTTTTCTCGTTTTTATATCCAGAATAAAAAAGAGTTTTTTTTTATTTCTGTGTAAAAGATGTTCTTTCCTGGGGTAGAAGTGCGTTTTCCAAAACACAAAATATACAGCACAACACAAAATATTTACTTAATATCTTGTTTATCGGTACTAGAATAAGGGCCCTGGAATAATAATAAGTACAATAAGTTTACACATTAAGCTAAAGTCAATTACAAAAAAAAGGTTTTTGTTAGGATCCCTAGATGACAAAAGATATGATATCGCAATTCTATCGGTCTTTCTTTCTATTAATGCTCTAGCTCATAAATGGCATTCCGTTTGAGTTAGTTGTTTTTTAGTTTAACCTCGACACTAAATATTCATTTGCCAATTTATGTACTGCTTCTAAATGACTTTAGCGGAAAAAAATAAATTTGGAATAGAAATCGGGCCCACTTCAAATTAAATGTTAACCTTAAAAAATATAGGTTACTAGCACCAAATATGTTTGCTAGGTGCTTTTTTTGAGATATTGAGAATGCGTAATACTTAAGTAGGAACATAACCCAAGACTTAAGGATTTGAAAGGAAGGATCTCTACACGCAAAGGGTCCCACATCCTAGTCACTCTAGGGATAAAGAAACAGAGTGGGATGTATAAAAAGATGCATGAAATGGCACTTTGGTATACTCTGTTGGGAGCAGTAGGAGGTTATAATAATATCTTTAATAATTAATTTCATTTAGTATGTATTTAAATAATTATTATATATATGATATATATATATATATAATATATAATAAAATAAAAATATAATTATAAAAAAAATATTTATATATATTTATATATATTATTAAATATATAATAATAAAATATTATTATTTTTATTTTATTAATAATAGTTACATTATTGATTACCAATGGTTTAGGTTATCTAACTAAGCCAATGCAATTAATAACAATTATTTTCATAAACAAGTTGTTTTTCACTAGAAGTAAATTATAAAGGTCTAAGTCCTGATAAACTTGAAATTTATATTTTTTATTTATATAGTTTTTTGTTATTTATTCCAAAATGTGTAAATCTAAGCACTTATGTTACTTAACGTAAAGATAAATTTAAAAAATATTTGGGTTTAGTTTGTTGTTTTAATTTGCCTAAGTAATGACTTTGAAATTAATTAATTTGTATATATTTTTAACCTTGAAAATTATTATTATAATTATGTACTTGACCAACCAATTATGGCCGAATTGTTACCAATAGTAATTCCACATTTCGGAACTTTATTCTTTTTTTTTAATAGTTTCGGCGTTGCCAAATTTTCAAAATTTATATTGTCGATTAGGTCTTTGTCAAATCTTTACAATATTTTACAAAGGAAATAGACTTATTCCACCCACAAAAATTGAAAGGGTGTTCTGTCAAATTGTATTTCTTCTGTCTGTGGGACAGTCATACAGTCTTAGTACTTTTGTACCGTGGAAATTTTAAGTAAAGAAAGAAGCAGTTTATTAACAAAAAGCAGGTTCCATAATTAAGAACCCTAGGGATTAAAAAGCAAACACAGTTCAGTGGTTCTCTAGATGGACTGTAAAAGGATGCATTAAAGTGGCACTTTGTGTTGCCCCATTAGTGACGTCAAGGGGAAGAATTTTAATGGATGATTTTTTTGAGCAGAAGGCGCAGAAACTCATATAAAAGAGGACAAGATCTTCGATAGCTCGTTGATGAGAAAGAGTTTTTTTTGTGAGAGTATTGTCACTGATGAGGCAAATTACCCTTCTTTGGTTGGATTTAGGAATGCTAAGTGATGTGAGACCATTTCTAACATATGGGAATAGTATTAGGTCTGTGTGCTGTAGGAAGCATGGTCATATACAAAATAAGAAAAAAAATTATAAAACTTTTTTACTTTATATCGTAAATACCCGATTTTATTGGTGTTCGTTATGTAATTATTTTATACTAGATGAAAAGCCTGTCTCCGCCAGGTGACAATATTAAGTAGCCTCTGGCTCCGTAAGACGCCTTCCGTACGGCTAACGGTAAAAAAAACACTTTTTTGCTCCTATTTTTGTCCCGGGGGCGAAATTCAAAAAACGGGCTTCGTTAGGTTCTAGCCACTGCTAAAGACTACCACTGTGCCAAACTTCATGATTTTAGCTCAAGCCATAAATTCAGAATCACGTGGACAGACAAATAAATATATATACCTACCTAAATATAAATATATCCACATTAGCAAATATATAAAAAAAAAAAAAAAAAAAAAAAAAAAAAAAAAAAATTATATATATATAGATTCAGTTAAGACTTGTGCTTGCAGTCAATTGAACCCTTTAGAACTTGCAGATCTGTCACAATAAATATATCTGTCTTTCGTGACATTATGCCATAAATTGTAATTAAAGGTTAATTTTTATACATACACATTTTTTCTTATTTACAAAAGGGTGAAAGATTTGTTACCGAAACATTGTTATTTTTTATTTCCTTTTTTTTAGTTTTTAAAAATATTTCTTTAGGTGACCTGTAGTCAGGCTCAGTCAATTGACTGTGCATGTCTATTCCCTAAGCCAAATAATATTTTTTTAATAAATTATCTCTTCACAACAAAATATAATTTATATTTTACTTATGTATTATCATTGATCAAATTATTTTACATCCATTGTTTATACCGATACGCATAATTATTTACTAATACAAATGTGGAAAAAAACACGAATATATTACACGGATATAAAAACATGTTTTGAAATATATATCTCCTCATAAAATAAATATATTTTTTGGAAAGCTTTAGGGATCGTGTATGACAGTTGGTATTTATTTTATATGCTGTTTACACAGATTATAAATTGATCAACTTAAAACATTCGTTTTGCAAAAAAAAAATAAATCCAGACATTTTTATGACTTGAGATAAATATGTCATTATTGTGTTGTAGCCTCCGTTTTAATTATTTTACACGAGGACAAAAACAGTAACATTATATAGACTCTATAGTTGTATACAAGGCTAGTCACGACAGAATTTTATAACATTTTCTTTATTTTTATTTTTTGCTAAGACTTTAAACTTGATATTTAGTTTTATTTATTTATTTGATGTATAGTAGCTCAGTAACTGAGGACCTGAAAGTACCCAAAGCTGTAAATAAATCTGTACAGTGGCGCAATTCGTAGGTCTTCGCGGATGCTTTCGAGCGAGAAAATGTTTATCACGATTCCGACGTGGGAACCCGCTGAAAATGGCCTCCCCAAAGTCCCAAAAATGAGTTTCTCACGAATATCTGCCAAAATATGCCAATTAGAGAATTTTTGTTCAGACAAAAAATGAATTTCGCAAAAAGGGCCGTCGAAAAATCCATAACATTCTACACAAAAAAGATAGCCGGAAACGGCTAAAAAATGCAAATGGGCAAAACAATTTTTATTAAAACGCAAGAAAGATGGTAAAGGAAATTTTCTGGGATCATTGAACACTTGCTAAGGTCTCATTATAAAAAAGAAATGTCAATAACAAACCATTTTTCAAAAAATATCAATAAAATAATCGTCCGCCCGCTTATAAGTGAATCCATGAAGAGAGCGGCAACCGAAATGAGGGGACGTTTGGTTGCCGTTATCTTGAAAACATGCGATTTAAGAAAAAATTATAAGGACCATTTTTGTAGATTACAAGGCGATCTTAATTTTTTGTCCAAACAAAATTTCTCCAACTTGCATATTTTGGCAGATATTAGCGGAAACCCATTTTCGGGCCTCGAGGGGCCATTTTCAGCCCTTTCCCAACTTTTTTTCGCTCGAAAGCATCCCCGAAGACCTAAAAATTGCGCCACAAGAAAAAACTACATATTTTTTACAGCTTTGTCCCTTCATTTACTGGACTATAGTGCTATTGCAGAATAAGCCGGGTTAAACAGCTTTTTCTCATTTACAAAATGTACTTTCTTACATTTATAATCTGACATGCCATAATCGAGATCCTAGTACAATTTTTTTGAAAATGTACCTGGATATTTTATGCATTTTTTAAGTACTTGGTTTTTAAAGTTCAGTTAATCATTTTATTTGTTAATTAATTAATTAAAACACATTCTTTCTTTAAGAAATCTGAGTTAAAAAGGGAAATAAAACATAACTTTCTAATATATTGTCGGACAAAATTTGGTATAATTATTTATACTTTAGATTCAGATCTTAATTAACAAATTTCTGTGAAAACTTTTACTCCTTCGTGTTCTTTTTTAATACCTCCTGGAGTAGAAATTATCTAATTTTCAAAACAAAAGCCGTGTAAATAAATTAAAGAACGGCAGTCCGGGTACAGCTCGTCAGTGGTCAACTAAGAAAAGCTTTCTTTTATGAGTATGGAGATGGAGAGTAAAGATAAGAAGTACCATCTCTGTATTACAAAAATTGCCCTCAAATTGCAGTAAATTAAGATGGCACCGTTTTTAAAATTCACTTTATATATTGCGGTCAAGTTCACACCGTACCCACCGTTACACCATCGACTATTTATTTAATGCTATTCGAGGCTACTTTTGAGCCAAACAGGCATAAGGAGGCACTTACTTACCTTTACCCTCCCAACTCTGTGTTCACACGTCGTCATCGTGGTTGGGCCCAGTAGGATCTTTTGGAACATGCGCTAGAGTTGGTGGTTATCGGCAACTCTTTTGGCTAGCGTATGGAACGGGATCCGAAGCTAAGATGAACAAAAGGCTTAACTCAAGGTGTTAGCATACCATGCTGATGAGTGTATGACATCCTGTGCCTTAAACAGGTGTCTCCAACGGTGCCTCTGAGATAGGGGGCCCCCCTCAGAGTATCAGCCTTACTGCGGTAATGCGGGGCTCTGCCGTGGTGGACTATTACTTCTCTAGCTCCAAACAGAAGGCGGAAAGAACTGCTTTCATAGGAAAAAAGTGACAAAGGTGCACTGACCGAAACGGATAGATCCGTTTCGAGGGGGCCCCTCAAGGTCATAAGCAGACAAAGGTGTCAGTGTCCCCTGTTACCGGCGCCTGTTTCCCGGGGAAGGGCTAATCCACCCCGAACAAACAGGGTTAGGAAGGATCCCTGAATCCAAACAAAAAGGGGACAGAACCGCCTTTATAGGAAAAAGGGTTCCCGGCTTTAAACAAAAAACGGATGGGACCGTTTTCGGGTAAACCGGGAGGGGCCCCAGAAAGAACATCTGGTTCCTGTAAAAAGAACCTGGTAGCTACCCACGTCACTAGACCGGGAGGGAGGGCATGACGGATCTAATCGTCTGCTCGTCATACTCTCCAGGAGACGGGGAACCAGAACAATTTTGCTCGTGTCGGGGCGACACGAGAAAGAGTTTAAGAACTTCTCCCAATCTGGTATCGGATTCATTAAAAGTCCGATCCATTGGGAGAAATAAAAAATGGACCCAAAATGATCGAGCGGTCGCAGTGGAGAGCGTAAAAAGTCCACTCACTTTAACCCTACCTACCTACCTACCTTTACCCTCCATATTTAGAAGAAAGGTCAATAATAAGGCGACGGATGAAATCAAAAATGCTAAAAGTTGTGGGAGACGCCATTTCCCAGATATGGCAACAGTATTTAAAAGAGGGCCTGACTTAAGATACATACAAAATATACAGACTGAAAGGGAAGAAATTCTTTATGTTAAAGAAGAAACTAAGCTTTTCTAAAGCTAATTTAAGTTATTTTTAAAAATATCATACAAAAAGCTAACTGACTACTTCTTTTTTAAAACTTGGTCGCTCATAACTAAAAATAAGTATTGGCAGACTTCTTTCGCGACATCGCACATGATTATGTTTTTGGGGCATTAAACTGGACAATATTTTTAGTGGCCTAATTCATTACTAAATAAGGATCTTGTGAAAAAGATATCTGCATTACCTTGCGTTTGTCTTCGCCCATGTAAGTTATTAAAATCATTTCTGAAAAAGAAGGAAAATACCTATTTGTGTTTTATCTTTAAAATATATCTTAAAAATTATCTTCGTCTCATATTTATATGGGTAGTTAAACAACACACATTTCATGTTTATTATTATTTAAATTTCAAAAACTGATATTAACAAAGTCACTAACCCGGATTGGGGATACACTCCGTATATTTTAAAGTCTGATCTCAGTAATTATTTGCGTAAATGCAATAAAGAATTTACAAGAAAGTATCAAGTACACTTAAAGAAGACAACAGATTTAGTAAATTGGCCTCCAGGTCATTACTGACGTCACTAACATTGCATTTTTAAACAGCAAAACATAATTTAAATAAACCTTCTTTAATTTTATCTAAAAATAACTTGTTTTTCGGAAGATTTTAAGAACCGTGATGCGAATTTAAAATTAAACTTGTTTCTTATACCATTCCCCTACCTTGCTGGCAAAGATCTATTAAAATATATTGTTAGTTAGCTAGAGAACTAGACAAAGTTTAAACATTAAAAATATCGAAGAAATTTGCGTGCTAAAAGGTCAGTAGCTGTGTTTGGTTTGCTGAAAACGAAACAATTGCAAAAGAGACTTTTATAATACACATACACATAGCAGTTTTAAAATAAAGGTAATTGTCTAGAAAGTTGCGGCAACTCCGATTTTGACCAAATTTGGTATACGGGGGTTTTCTGAAAAAAATTAGCGGAAACGTTTCGTTTTCGAGATATCCATCATTACACTTGAAAATCAAACTAACCTCATTTACATTATTTCTCCTTCTTTTTGCACCAAATTCTCGGTTTTTACACTAAATTAGCATACAATATTTAATGAACACTTTTTAAAGACTTGTTTTTATATTCATTTTATACCTTTTTTATTTAATTGCAAACCTATACTTTTAAAGGACGCAACCACACTATACACTAGGAAATTTTTCAGCAAACATGGCCGTGGCGTTTGAAAGTGTAACTTTGCATTTTAGTGAAAAAAAGGTATAAAATAAATATAAAAACAAGTTTTTGAAAGGTGTTTATTAAATGTTGTGTGCCACCTGTGTAAAAATCAAGAATTGTGTATAAAAAGGAAAAATATAGTATAAATAAGGTTAGTTTGATTTTCAAGTTTGATGATGGATATCTCGAAATCGAAACGTTCCTGCCCAAAACTCGTGATCAGCGCCCCAAAAAAAACTGTATACCAGATTTGGTTGCCGCAACTTTCTACACAATTACCAAAATAAATATTTAAATGTGTCAAAATTTTGATTTTTAAACGTGCCAAGAAGACAAACCCATATTAGAAATTTGGGCCATAAGAGAATGATGAAATAAAAAAAAAAACTTAAATAGGACGCGCTGATCTCTTAAGTATCGAGTTAAACAACCTCAATAAAAATAAGTTTACCGAGATTTTACCGTAAGCTAAATGACTTCTAGTGACAAATCAGTGAAACGCCAGTTGCGGACGTTTGACGTCACGTCACTTCATTTTTTGACTTTTAAAATATATATTTTCGAGTCTCGGAAAGTTTGAATTTAGATATTGTACAGGGTAATCCAAGAGGGTCATATTTGTGCCTTACCTCATATTTAAAAAAAGTTCAATAGCCATCATGTGTATTTTTGTATAATCTAAAAGAATACTCAAGGAAATGATTTAAATTAAAGCAGAAGAGATTCGACATAAAATTAGCAATTTCTTAATGGGATACCTTGTTTTCGTTTTTGAAACCATCTAATTTTTTCGATACGTTTCAATAAAAAGATTGCGTGTCCATTTTTAGTAAAACCAGAATTTATTTAATCCAAATGGATAATGCGCTTTAAATTAGAAAATGGAAAAAGGTAACATTAAAAACCTGGATTGTAGATATGCTCCATATTATTGTTGTATTATATATTTCTATATTATTAGGCGGATTCATGTTTCGAAAAGTTCGGTACTTGCAAAAAAATCTGTATATAGTGAGACTGCTTCGGTCCTGGCTCCGGGGTATATAGACTAAGTGTGCTCAACTACAGCCTGCTTTAACAAAATAGCTGTGACTTAGCCCTATTGACCCCTATAAACTCGCAGAACGCCTAAAACAGAAAAAAACACAAAAATCTAAATACCTACCTATGTACTTTTTGGTGGTAAATCAATAATAATGAACACATATCTTTTTATTTTTGAAAATAATAAATATACCAGCCATAAAGAATAATATGTCAATAACACATCAAAAATTCTAAATAACGATCTCAGAATGTCTATTTTTGAATTAAAATTTTAACAATTTAAATTGTAATAGTTATTTTATAATTATTTAATAATTTTTAGTTAGTTTTTATATATTTATTTTATCTCGAAAACCATTGTAGAGTTGCCACCGAAACGTAGATAGTTATTTAGTTTTTTTTTTGGGTGTTTTGTTTTTGTTTTAGACGATCTGCAAGTTCATAGGGGCCAAGAGGGCTAAGCACACTTAGTCTCTATACCCTGGAACCAGGACCGAAGTGGTCCATTCTATAAAGTTTTTTGGCGAGTACATACCCAACAAGGACTTTTTAATTAAATACTTAAACCGTTAAAACACAAAAAGTGAATATTGTGTCAAAGTCTAACGTTTATTACTATTTTTTTATATATATTGGTAAAACTAAAAAATATAATTAAATGAATTCTGTTATGAAAAATAAATACGAAATTCTTTTTATTAAAATATATAAAAAAAATGAGATCCGTTCAGAAACGAATTACTAGATATATATTTTTGACACTAGTTAAGAATTATATTGCGTCTCTTTTGTTTTAATTTGAATCATTCAATATACAAAAAATCACAAGATGGCTTCATAAAATTTTATTAATACGGGGAAAGCCACAAATATGTCCCTGTTTATCCTCGTTGGATGGCCCAGTACAGCCGATCAAATAATTTAAACATAATGACCAATGTACCCATAAAATTTATAAGATTTTTTAGAATAAAGTTTCTAAACATTTAATGTAGTTCACTCGTAAATCGGCTTTTCTTAAGAATTAAATGAAATTGAAATATAGGGTTAATAAAAGTGTCTTTTATGTAATTAAATAAAAAATGAATTTTTTTATGCCTGTGAAACGAGATATTAACAATCAAATTGTGCATAATCAACACTGTCGATATCTGTCATGTATGAAAGTCGTGTATTCATTTCGGAATATCTCGAAAACGGTTTTTACGATATTTTTTAAAAACTAATGCAATATAAATCAGAGTATTACAAAATAAAAAAGTTTCGAATTTATTGATTGTTTTGTTAAAAAGCTATTGTTTTTTAAAAGTTTACTAGGTCTGTTTGTTATTAAAAAATACTGTACACTATTTTATTCTTCTTTTGCGTAATCGCCCTTGTGGAAGGCTTATTTTAGGACAAGGTGAGCCCTAAAAGTGTAAAATAGTGTAAAATATAACTGAATAACGAAGAAACCTTATGTGTTGTGTGTACAGTCTCCTACAAAAGTTAATATTTTCAAGCATTGAGAACCTCTAACTTTTGATAAAACCAAGGAAGTTTAAAGGTGTATGGAAGCCCAATACTGTAGAACAAAATTGTCCAGGCGTGCAGGGCAGCGGGAATAGGGGGGTTGGCCCCGCGGAGTTTGCGCAATGAATAGTAGGTCAGAGCCGGACTTCCATAATTCTTTGTTACTATCTATAAAGTTGACATCATCAAATGTCAAATTCAAGCATTCACTGTTTTTTTATTTTTTGCACAAAATTGTTGGTTATTAAACGATACTACCATAGAATATTTAAAATTATTGTGTAATATTGGATTTTATATCATCTGATATAATATGGAAAGAATAGATGGCCCACTTTACAGCCTTCTATTTAAATGGTCGATATTTTTGGGAGTTTTGTATTTTTACCAAAAATCTTTGTAAATAAATAAAAACACGACTTTTTAAAAATAAATTTCAAACATTGTATGATAGTTTCATGTACTTATCACCAAATTTGTGATAAAAGAAGGGCATGATAGTGTAAATGAGTTTAATCTAATCCTAAGATTGTGGTTGTACATTAAAAAGTGAAAATTTTTATAACTGCTTTTTAGGCATATACTTTTCACTAATAACAAACATTCATGAGACAGAATAACAGTGGTTAAAAATGTTTAGTAACCTTTGGTACCTAGGTATCCATTGTAACAGTAACCGTTAAATATTATGTGTCTACAGTATGTCAAGCTTAAAACGTTGATAATGCAAGTTTAAGAAACCAAAAATCTAATTTCCTTTTAAACAAAATACAGAAAAAGCAAAAAGGAACTTTAACATAAAATTGTACTTTCTTTGATTCAATTAGAGGGACCTGTATATATTAAAATTTGCCTGGTCTGCCCAGTAATTAAGAATTTTGATCCTTTAAAAGACTGTACTAAATTATTAAATGAAATAAAAGTACCTAAATGTAAACCTTATTTCTTTTTAATAATCCACAGAAATACACAAACATTGTGAAAATCATCTAAAAGATAGTTAAGATTGCCTTACTTTTCTCACTGCTGTTTCCTATGAAATTTTTATTTTCGATAATTCATAATTGATATATTATTATTTATTCGGTTACCTAACGTTACGTCTCATAAGAAGCACCTAATTTAAATATAAGAAATACATACCTAAAGTAAAAAATGCCGAGTATGTTACCCTTAGATTTGCAAGATAAAACCATACAACCTCTAGTCATTTTGTTACGATATTATAAGTAACAAACAATAATAGTCACAATTTAATAAACACTAAAATAAGAAGGTTTTTATCAAACCAAAAAAACTTCTGCAACCACAAAATATAATCACACAAAGCAAAAGAATCGAAACTAATACGGCTCTCATAAAAGTATAATGTGTTGCCTAACTACACACTGATTTATCAGTGTGTAAGTAGGCAACACATTAAATTATTTCGTGGAATTTCGTTATTGCGCAAAATCGGCGGGGCCAACTCTGACAGTTATTTTCATACTGGGCTGGACATTTTTTGATCGAATTGGGCTTCCATACACCTTTAAACTTCCTTGGATAAAACGTATTCGAACTTATTTGAAATAGTGCCAAATTTTTGGGCCATTCAAAATCCTGCAACACGAATTAAACTAAAATAACAAAAAGTATAATGATTCGTACTGGTACCGTTTAAAAATCAATTTTTGTTAGAGAGAGATGGGCGAGTTCGGCGCGGATTGCATGAAAGAGACGAAGATAAAAGATGTTTATCCCAATCTCAATTTGACTTGTGGACGGGCCGGGCTTTACTTACTATAAGGCGATAATTTTGTGTACAACTGAGGCGAGTGAACTACCTTAAGTGTATATGCAATTGAAAAATAAAAATAACTGCGACAGTTATTGTTTTTACTTGAGGTTTTTTATTTCTTTTCAGCAAACATATCTGAAACGATAACGGACGAACTAATGCAACGATGGTATGGACCCGAAGTAATAGTGGCTGAAATCAATAGGAAAAGCGGCGACCCGATCCAGATGAAGATGACAGACGTACCTGTCAACGAGAAGCTGGAGAAGTTCGTCGAAGATGTCAAGTAAGTAGTTTTTTCTGATTTAATTTTTTTATCCATTGATTGTTGGGATTGTAATAAAATTGGCAAGATTAAGAATTGGGTTTAATAACTTTTTGCGACTTTTTAACTAATTTATTTTCAAAAACATACACACAGACAATAACAACAATAATAAAAAAACAATATCATCTGTGTATAATGTAATCACCAAAATACAGGGTGTCCCAACTCTGTTTATACACTAAATATCACCTGTACATGATACAGAAAAAAAACTTAAGATAAAAAATGTGTGTTTGGTAACGCCAATTTTATTAAGAGTATTGGTAAATATACAGGGTGTCTCAAAAACAGAGTTTTTATTGTTAAGTACGTTTTTTAAATGGAACGCCCTGTATATATTGACAAATTTTGACTCTACATTCAATTCTACATCAAAAATGTCAAATACACTAGGTGTCAATTATTGCTGGTTTTTGAGATAATTAAGCAACTAATAGGAGAACTAAATTGGTCACTCTGACACTAAAAAAAATATTTTAAAATAATTATGACAGAAAATAGTACTAAAAAACGGTCAGCATTTTAAACATTTACTATAGATGTTACGTTAATTGGTATTGTTCTTTAATCGTTTTTAATTATTATATGAGTAAATCAGATAACACCACAATTATAGGCTGTTATCTCGAAAACCACCAATAATTGACGTCTAGTGTAATATACATTTTTGGTGTGGAATTGAATAAATAGTTAAAATTTGGCAAAACAAACAGGGCGTTCCATTAAAAAAAAGTACTTAACAATAAAAACTCTGTTTTCAAGACACCCTGTATATTTACCAATACTGTTAATAAAATAAGCGTTATCAAACACACATTTTTTATTTTATTTTATTTTTTGTATCATGTACAGGAGCAGAGATATTTAGTGTATAAATAGAGGTGGGACACCCTGTATATTAAAAACAGGGTTGGCATACACAAAAATCCACTTATACAAAAATAAGAAACTGTTTTGATAAAAAAAATATTAATAAAAATCATTCCTGCCGTAGTCAGAAATATAACTCAAGATCTCACATTTTACTTATCTATATCAATAGAAACAAACAAAATAAAAAATGCTACTGAGCAAAAACAGCTAAATAATATTACTTTCCTTGAAACAATTTTTTATTGTAATGTAACTATAAAAGTCTTTGGCATTTTCATATTGAGAAAGTTTTATAATTTTAACAATTTTTTCTACTTTTTCTGAGGCTAAGCAGTTTTTCAAGTCTGACTACACGCAACTGTATGTAATAAATATCCTTTCTACGGATGCCGACTGTGCAGATCAGCGAAAAATATTGTCATTTTAATTAACGCAGTATTCCTCTTTTGAAAACTAAATTAAGCACTAATAATAAGCCACTATTTATGTGTTGGAATTACTTTTATATTTGATTTAGAGAACATAAAACTCGGATAAAGACCTGTATCTTCAATTCTAAACAATAAAGTCAAAAGTCCTCACAGAATTCAGTCAATCATTTTTCTGTTCCATGGTTATTATTATATTTACAGTTTTTATAGCAAAATAGTTAACAAATAATACAATAGGTAATAAAAATATGCACAAATAAACAAGAACACAAAAATACAAAAATAAGTTGTTTAAGGTTATGTGAAATGTCAAAGATCAAAAAACCCTACAAAAACACAAAAACCCGGATTTTTGCCAACCCTGATTTAAAAGTTAAATATAAAATGCTCCTTGGATTTCCAGTGCCTTAGTTTATATAAAATTTACAACGTTTTAACTGGTAAGTACCTGCGCTCGTCTTCAGGTAAATACTAAATACGGTAAGGCTATTTATATGGAAACTAAATGCATTAGGTGTATGAAGACATCATGCGTTTAATGTATTAAATTATTTAGGTCATAAGCTAAATAAAAAGAGGTTTTCAAACATTCTTAGTATCTAAAAAAGAGTGTGTTAAATCATCCATGATTTTAGCTACTTACTTCTACTTCTTTAAATGCTCTTTTCTTTCAATACGTCTTTGTGTATATGTAGCTCGGGACCACGTTATTTGATGTCCTTGAATCTACTCGTAATCAAAGGTGTCAAACTTTTTGATTTCTTCCCTTATCGTACATCTCCAGTGTTTTTTGATTCGTACTTCCATTGATCTTTTAATTTTGTTTGCCCCTGAGTTACCACATGAAATGATTTATTGTTTGGAAGGATGAAGTAAACTAGCTTCGTTGTTACTTAAAAGGAAAATTTTAAAATCTTCAGATATACTTCCAAAAAGTTGAGGAAGTAATTTTTTATATTTTAAGCTATTTGTTACTTTAATTGGCACCACAAGATTGGTAGACAGTATAGGAAACTAATAAGGATTATATGCTAGCAGTGTGGCGGTTCATGTACTAAAATTGTTTCAGTTCTAAATATTTAAAATATAGTAATTTTTTTCATTACTTTTGCTTAAATTTTTAACCAACATGGTCGTTTGATTTCTTAAGAGTTATATAATTGATTTAGCTACTAAATTTTTAAAAAAACTTTATTATTTCTCAAATTTTCACCTAGAAAATGAATATACAAATAAATTTTTCAGTTGTTATTTATAAATATATTTTTACCTATCGCTCAACGATTTTGTATGTTAACTGCATAATGTCAAAATATTTAAAGGTTGGCACCTTAAAAATCACCAAAACAGGAGCTGTAAAAAAGCGCCTTAGTTTTTCTGCATATATAAAGTTCAGCAGAAAAACACATAGGAAATGTTATAAACTGTTAAAATGCATTAATATATAATATAAAGAAAAATGCCACAGTTTATTTAAGAATAATTTGATCATTAAATTTTCAACCAATTAGTTGGCGTTAATAATAAATCACAACCAAAACTAGTAAACAAAATATGCATGATATGTTTTAGCCGGTTTTATTTTTAAATCTGCCGGAATAATTTGCAAATTACTTGCTGTCATGTTGTGTTTAACAAACCTTTGGCTCAAGCAACAAAGAAAAACTGACCCCATTCACTGATCCACTTTTAGCCTATGCCAATTTTTTTTTATCTTGGTATTTTTGCCCTCATTACTGTTTAAGTTCAGATTAATTAGAAAATAGCCTTGTTAGATCACTTTCTCTCTGTTTTTTCCAGAACATTTAGTTATTCCCTGCTTCTAATATAGTTTTTTTAATATGTAGAATGTTATACAATTTCTGTTAATTTGCAAGGCGCTCACATTTTTTGCATCCTTTCTGCTTAGATTAAGAGGTCTCTCATATTGTATTTCTATTTATCGTTTGGCACTATCCTATGCAATTTCTATTTTCCTTTTATTAAAACTTAAAACTTTTTTGTATAAAGATCACACAATATTGATATGTATTAAAATTTCCATGTTTTTTAAATCTTTATGACAGCCCTCAAGGGCTTGTATGAAACCTAGGTATTTGGTACCGTGTGGCAATTTTCTCGTTTTGTCAACGATATCAAGAACCCTAATATGCAGATATTACATTTCACGTTACCTTTTAAATAACTTGATAGTGCCACCAATGACGTTTTACAAATAATTGCTACCTTCGAATTACCCAGTTTAACGTGGATTACGAACCACACACAATAGCACGTGGCCAGCGCCCCATGGTCATCAATTAGATTACTAATCTCGTACGACGTTGTTTAACTTGGATTCTCTGACGGGAATTGGTGTTTACAAATTTTATTACATTTTTACGACAAATATGCCAAATTTTAAAACTATCTACCAGCTGCAGTCAGTGGACATTAAAAAGATCAGGGAAACTGTCACCATAGTAACACAACTATAAAAAGCTTCGTTTTGTGTGTTTTCTCCGCGTGTTTGGATTTTTAATGGGAATGGTGTCAAGATTTAGTGGTATTTTAAGTAATAACATAAATTTAAAGCTTTAAAAAGGAAACTAAATAATTCTGTGTAAACGCACAATGCAAAAGAGTAATAAAAATAATAAAGTTATCATTTTTAATATACTTTCATATGCCTAAGATGTTTAAAAAATATTCTAGCCGTAAATCACTTAAATTCCAAACGTAATAGACTTAATCAGGCTCAGTCGTTTTTTTTTCTGTAAATTTTCTTTTTGAGAATAAGTTTTACGTAAAATAATTTTAATTTGTTTTGTATTTTTGAGTTTAGTTCAATCGAATAAAGAGAAACCGCAAAATTCGCAGGTTTTTTTAAGTATGCAGGATAATAATATCTTATAGTTATCAAATTACTTGTCATTAAAAACTAAGGTGATCATAATTTTGTGTTTTTCGAAAATTTTCAAAAATTACCCTTAGTTAGGGGTTGAAAATTTTTGACGGAGTCAATTATATCAATGAATGTGAACACAATGATTATTGTATTTTTTCCATCATTTAAAGCAAAAAAAAGTACTTTCGTGGTAAATGAGGATTTTTAAGGGTTAATTTTCCTAATGTTTTGGGGGTAGTTCACCGGTTTGGACGGGTGATATTTAACCAAAACTATTAGAATGACTAGAATGAGTTATCGTAATAAATACAAGTCTTTTTTTTCTACAACTTTGCATTACCTTTTCTTAATAGGGGGTGACTTTACCCATTGTAGGTTTTTTTTTCTTATCAAAACTAACAGGAAATAGATATTTCATGGTTTTCGTAACTCATGTTCATATTTTTTTCAGAATCTTTTAAAATGTGTGATCTTTCTTTAATTTTTGGAAATGATTTTAACCCTTTTAAGAGCTTAAGGGGGCTTTTTTAACTCTCGTAAATCCTCATTTAAAACGAAAGTACTCAATTTTAATCATTGTGTTCATATTCGTTTCCAGTTACTCTTTAGAGTCCATATAATAAAATATTTAGATAATAATAATAAAATTCGACTTTCAAGCATTTATATTATGCAAAAATTAATAAATCGGTATTTTCTCTAAAATAATTGGCTGTCTTTAAATCAGTTTTATAGCCTTTTAGGATTTTTACTTCAAATTAAAAAAAAAACAGTCACTGGATGTGATTGTTAGCCAGACTACCATTAAAAGGAATATGGAACTCTTTTTATTCTAATTTTTATTTTAGTTACTGGTTATCAAAACCCTTACCTTCGTGTTATGTGAAAAACGAAAAAAATCTGTTTACATATACATTAGAAATATACTATGTTCTTAAATGTCCTCGATTAGCTCTTTTATGTTCTTAGTCGTTCTTTTATTCATAATAGACAGGCCAGAGTAAATCTACGCACGATCTTTTACAAAATTTGCGATATTTTCGAGCCCTTTTTTTCCTCCGAGTAAACATTGCGAGCTTAGAAAATTCTCTCAGAAATGTTATTTTCGTTTTTGTAGTATGTTATCAAATTTATAGGGAGTATTTCATTAAGGGCGGACAGGTAGCATATCTTAAAAAGTAATAGGACATTAGGGAAAAAATCTCCTCAACAAAATCGACAATAAGAAATTGCTAAAAATTATTTTCAACTTCCTAACTATACCTCTAGGGAGCATAATAGCTATGGTCTTGTATAAAAATGCATTTTTCTTGAAAGTAGCTCAACATAATTTGGGAAAAAAATATTACCGCAGTACTACTACTAAAATTCTGCATCCTTTTAATTCATAATATTTTATTGTAGTGCGTAAAATAAGGGTTGTAGGAAAGAAAGACGTTTTAATGCTTAAAATGACTATAATTCTGGTTTGCCTCAACAGAATTTTGCAAACTGGGTCTTGTTTAAAAAAGAAAGCAATGTTTATTAAGATAAAAATTAACTCTTGGCATATATTTTTTTTAATTTTACTTGGAATGGTATATTCATTTTTTTAAAAACGAATTTTAAATTAATTATTTAACAAAACACATCATAACAGCATGTTGACACCTTTATTTGTTCCTAAGTTGTTGTCAAAAGAACGGTTTTTACTAAATTGGTTAAAAAAAGCAATTTATTAATAATAGTTATAAAAACACCCATATTTAATGGAAGTCTGTACAAACCAGAAACTTCTAAAAGTTATGTTAAATAGAAACCTCAATGGTGAGCAAAATAAATTCAAATGTTCTTGATTTCTGTGTCCCACGTTACTAAATATCTGTTGCTTCTGATTCTCATCTCGGAGAGAATTTAAGAACGAAGTAAATATATATAATATTTTTTAACCTACTTTAAATTATTATCTAACATGTAAATAGTGTCATAAATGAAAATAATTTGTTGTTCCGCTGGTAACAGCCGATAATATTCCGTTCGGCATCTATTTGCCGAAGGGATTATTATTTTTTAAAAGTGATTATTCCAGCAATTAATAAAAGATTATGGGGAATTGCGGTTTTAAGTGTAATTAATCTTTTTACAAGTTTACTATGTTTAAATAAAGACGACATTTTTATTGTGCCAGCATATCAGACAAAAGAGAGCAGAGTGTATGACTTATATTAAGCATAATTCAGAGAAGACAGACTAAATGGCGCGACTTAAGATAAGGAAGGGTTAAGAATAGTTGCGAAAGTGTTATTTTTCTACAGCTACAACAACAATTGCGAAAACTATTTCACAGAATAGCAAATAAACAATTAAAAAGTCACTTGTTTTATTCTTCGTGCATGTATATTTCGTCTGGGTATCAAACCAAGAATTCTTGCTCAGAATAGATACCAGAAATCTTGACAAAAATATGGTATAGTATTCATAAGTACATTATAAACGGGTTGCGGTAATGACACTCTGCCACACGTAAATCCACAATTTACCCCCTCTTAGAGTCACTAAGTTGATAAATATAACCAAATCTGCCCACTAAAACAGTTAAAAAGTTATAACACATTTTATTAACAGTTAGTTTAGGTACAGTATAAACATTTTTAAGTAGTTTTGGATAAATTTAAGACCTATTTATTTCCTTAACGTTTTTCTTTTATAAGCACTCCTGGATGTGTCTCGTATTAGGGTTCAGCAATAGTCGACTAACATATTCGGGCTCCACTTTCCTGTATACCTTTTCTCTATGAAGGTGAAATCGTTCTCCATACCCATCTGATATTGCTCCTAAATTTTTAGGAAAAAAGTCCAAATAAGAATGGAGAAACTGAAGTTTTAGTGAGATTGTTGCATTCTAAAATATGATAGGCCTTGAGTAGTTTTCTGATTCATTATTTTCAAAAAAATTGTTGTTAACACTTTTAATTGCATTCCATGCCCGACTTTCATTGTCACTTAAAATTTGCCTGCATCTTTGAACAATTGACTTAATTGGGGACCAACAAAATTTTCTTTTTTATTTTTGGCCCCAATTAAACGTGAAATTTGTGTTTTAAATACTTAAAGATATTTCCTTCTGTATCCAGTGCTTTAACAACTTTTTTTTATTAGGCCAATGTGAAGTCGAGGTAAATATTTTTTCTTTCCTAACTAATGGTTCTCGGATCAAATTTTTATCGCCAACTTTTATTGTTTTACGTGGAGGCTACACCTTAATTTTATAATGTTTGTCTCTTGCACGGCTGTCCCACTCACACAAAAAGCAGCAGTGTTTTGTATATTCTGATTGCAGTCCTGTCAATAACGCTCCCACTTTTAAAACTCTACATATGCTTCATTTGTGATTGTCGTACTTCGTACATCAGAGTAACATCTTAAGATTGTCATATGTTTTTTTCATATTTACCGAATGACCCATGGATGCTCATTTCCATTAAAAAGTAAAATCGCTTTTAGATTTGTTTTAGACGAATTTATAAATAATAAATAAATGCAGCCCATATGGGGCTAACTACACTGATGGTTTTCTTTAGTTTTATTTCTAGTTTTTTCCATGTTTATTTAAATTTGTTAAATTAAACAAAATTTTGTATTATTTAAATGTGACCTTAACGTAAGAACGCCAGTCGTGGCAACCTCGGATATTATAGTTCTAACTTTATGCGCTGAATTTCTTGTTGTCGCTAGTTTCCTATCTGCTACGCATTGTATCATTTAAATATATCTATTTATTTGATAAAGTGTTTGGTTTTTATTTCAAATGTTTCGGAAAAACAAAAAAATAATTTATTACAGTTGGCCCATTCCCAATCAAAATAACAAGGTGTTTAATATAATCTCTAAATTCCATCCTTTAAAAAAATATATTTATAGTGTTCACGATTACTGCGCAAAATATGTAAGAATAGATTTTTAACCTCATTGGAAGCAACGTAACTAATGACTAATAATAATACTATTTATAATGCGGAGACCTGGCCTTATTTGTTCTTTATTATTCCAAAGACCCTGAAGACTCCCTAAAGAAACAAATTCATGAGAACATCTCATAAATTTAAACTTTAAAATATGCCACCAAATGCAAGTATTACGTATAAATGAACTAAAATTTTTGTGTTATGTTTTCATATTTATATAATATGTTGTTGGAAAAAATCAGTGAATTTGTAATTGATGCTTAATAGCTGACTGATGTCAAATTTAATTTTAATTTATAAACAAGAAAATTCTAAACGTTAGGCTAAGTGGACACTGTTACAAAATCCTTTCTTCCTATCTAAAAACTTAAAATGTTTGTAATAATCATTAGCTTCTGACAGTAGTTTTTTTAATGAAAATTTATCAAGTTTGCAGTGGTTCTTTAATGGTATGTACATAACCTTACATCTCGTCCAAGTAAGATTAACATTTTCTAAGTCAAGTGGCTGTCGATTGGATCCATAGGGCATCTGTCATTTGACATTTGATTTAAATAATATAGTCATTAATCGATTGGTATGATTCATCCTTATAATATTAACCAACGTTTCAATTTTAATCGTCATCGGGTTCAATTTCCGATTTTAGTTGATAAATTTAAGACCTTAGGCTACGTATCCTAAACTAAAAGTCACGTTGTTCCTGAGATATAATAGTTAACATGTGCACATGTACCCTGATGATGATAGTTCACATTGTAAACGTTTATTACACTCTTTCTCTCTTCAACCCATAGGTTAATCCGATATGCACACCGAGAACTGCAATATCGGTCTTTATGGCGTGTTATAATTATTCTTTGACCTTGGAATCATTGGCGAAACATCAACAACTATTCTCTTAAACCTTCTAGTGAGTTTCGTTTTTTACTCCTTTACTAAGACCACAATGGTCAATTTACCCTCGGTTTACCATTTGCCTCGAATTCCGAGATCCAAGTAAGGAATTTGCACTGAAAATAAAAATAAAAATTACTGTGGCCCTTCTACGCTTTCGTAGAAATCTCAAGGGCAATCAAAATCAATTTTGGTGTTCTTTAATGCTACCTTACACGCACACAGTGTACCCAATATTACTATTATTCTTTTTCTTGCCCAACAACGGGCTAGAGGAAATCTCGCTTTTTACAGGTATTTTTATGGCTTCTGCTCCAAGGAATTAGACAGTATATTTTTTTCATCTTGGTACAGTCCACGTAGGCTTAAGCCTTACTACTAATGTACCGTGGATGTTCTAAGTATTTTAAGTGGTAGTTTATTAACACAGGACTTAAATATTTGGAGAATAATGAAAAATCTCTGCCGGTTGTAGCTTTCATAGTCTGGACACTATAGGGATAAACGAAAGAAAATAGTGGGAAATTGGCGGCCTTTCAAGATGGACAGTAAAAAGATGCATAAGTATGGCACTAAGTGTTACTTTGTTGAGAGCAATCAAAGAAGGAATTAAACTATTGGCTACTTCCTTGGAGCGAAAGAAGCTTTCCTGTAAGCGTGGGGTCATTCATAATTCCTCCTTTGCCAGCTTTCAGTACAGCAACACGTAGTGTCACTATTGCGCATCCCTTTACAGTTTATCATGTATTTAAATTATGTGTCACAGCAGATATCACCATGTTTTAAATCACCCGACAAAAAATATTTGAAACCATATTTACGTCAAAACATCTTTTTAAGGAAATGACTAATTTTAACACTTCCGTAATTTTGCAAATATTATTAAAATTTTAAATATAAACAAATACAAATATTTATTATACGCTCTCGTTTTAACATACACTATTTTTGTACATTATTCATTGTTGATTTTGCAAAGAACATAACTGATAAGAACATCAGTGTTAAGCAACTAAAATAAAACATCTGATATATGCATATTGATAAGTTTTATATATTTTATTTTTATTTACTGATTGTTTTTCTTTAAGAAGTTAAAAGTCAAGAATATCTGGTTGTTCTTGATAAATTTTAAGAAAACAATGCAGATTATTTTTAAAAATTGAAGCATATTACGTAACATAAACTAAACTGAAAAAGTAGTGAGGTACTAAAGAGATAATTTACTTCTTTTAAGACATTTTAAACAAAAAAAAAATGTATCCCTATCATGTTTCATTTTTTCTTCATGCTTTAAATTTAGTTAAGTTTAAATTTAGTTTTATTAAAAGTGCTCGTTGAGTACACGCCAAAAGAAACAATGGGACCGCTTCGGTCGGACTTAGTCTCTATACCCCGGGACCAGGATCGAAGCGGTCTCATTGTTTTTTTTTGGTGTGAAACCAACAAGGACTTTTCAATAAATTAATCTACATCTATCTACAGTTTACTTTTTATGTTGACCAAGCTAATCGGAAAAACATATTGACGTTGAAAAATATTAGGTGTACCATTTTTTGCTAAAAAATAACCAAGGACATATTGCAGGGGTGCCACTAGTGGAGCAATAGAAAAACCTTTACAACTGAAATATGTGATTTTATATCGTATTAAAAATTAAAAATAATATTTAAAATATTTTAAAGATATTAAAAAAAGCAATAATAATATAAAACGACACCATGTAGCAAAGTTAAGACACTGCGGCCATATATTCATCAGATCTTTTCTTCGTAAAATGATCTGAGGAATTACACCCTAAAATATTAGAACGTTATTAACGAACACCCAGCATATAATAAATATTTTTAAAGTAAAAATAGAAACGATTCAGTTCATAGAAGACCTTGGAAAAACAGGACACATGAAATGTGATAATTTCTCCTGGAAAAATTAAATGTTTTTTATTCTTTATATACGTATATGTCCCCTTATCTTAAAAATGTTATCTAGACCTTCCGTCTGTAAAAATAAATAATATTTTTTTAATAATATTTGGTCTTACTGGCATTGAATTAAAGTGTTTGTTCTTTTCATCTTGTTTTGTTATAATTTGAGTAAAGGTATCAGCTTTAAGTGGACTGATTTTGACACAAGTTATTTGTTAATTATTAATTGATTTTTGTAAACACTTGATTTCTGACACAATTTACTTTTAAATATCTTTCGACTTTTTACACTTTTAAAACTATTCGAGCAAGTTGTGTTAAAGTGTACGAGATTTTGAGTTTAATAATAATAAAACAGTAAATTGTCATTAAAAATAACTTTGATAAAAGTCATTTGTTGACCTATTAACTTGAATGTTTGAGTACTCAAACAGTCGGTTGTTAAATGGGATGTGTAACAGCTGGCATTGTCTGGATAAAGAATGATCTAATGGAGCTTGTTTGTTTTCCTTATTTTACCAAAGATTTCGGGCGGTTTTATGTCATTTAAAGGTGACCGTTTTACGTTCCTCTAAAGGCAAAAAATAGACCATTTGTTTCGAAGTGCTTATTGGATTTGGTTCATATTGAAACACCCATACAGTTGAATGCGGTTTAGTTTTTGGTTCAAATGATTTGTCACCTGTTTCAATCTTATACAAGTCTTTTGAAGCACCGGAATTATATCTATTAAGCATTTGTTTGCATCAATCGATATAAATATGAGTATATTTTTATGATTTTGCCAAATTATGTGGGACCCAACGAGAATAAAGCTTTTTTTTACAGCTAAATAATAATGCAATATTTATTAATATATGTTGGATAAACTAAAAACTAAGGTTGCTTTTTTCTTCCCTGGGAGCCGTCTTAATTTACTACCGAAGGCAGCGCAGCCTCGGGCTTTTTGTGCCTAATCTCCCATTATCTTTTATACCCATCCTTCCATTAGTCTTGTTCCTTCTACAAGTCTGTGCCTTAAACAGGTGTCCCCAACGGTGCCTCTGAGATACAGGGCGACCTCTCAGAGTATCTAGCCTTACTGCGGTAATGCGGGGCTCTGCCGTGGTGGACTATTACTTCCCTAGCTCCAAACAGAAAGCAGACAACCGCTTTCATAGGAAAAAAGTGACAAAGGTGCGCTGACCGAAAGGGATAAATCCGTTTCGAGAGGTGCCACTAAAGGTCACAAGCAGACAAAGGTGCGCCGACCGAAACGGGTGAAGGTGCCCCTGAAGTCACCGACGCCTGTTTCACGGGGAAGGGCTAATCCACCCCAAACAAACAGGTGCTTAGGAAGGTTTCCCTGAATCCAAACAAAGGCGAACAGAACCGCCTTTATAGGAAAAAGGGTTTCCTGGCTTTAAACAGAAAGCGGATAGGACCGTTTTTATAAGTAAGGCCGGTGATGCGGCCTCAGAAAAAACATCTGGTTCCTGTAACAAGGACCTGGTAGCTACCCACGTCACTAGACCGAGAGAGGAGGGCATGATGGATCTAATCGTCTGCTCATCATACTCTCCAGGAGACAGGGACACCAGAACACATTGTGCTCGTGTCCGGTAGCGACACGAGTAAGAGGAGATGTAAGAACTCTCTCCCAATCTGGTATCGGATTCATTAGAAGTCCGATCCTATTGGGAGAAATATAAAAAGGTGTGAGCCACAATAGACCGAGCGGTCGCAGTGGAGGGCGTAAAAAGTCCACTCACTTTAAACCTACCTACCTACAAATCTGTATAACCCTGAGACTGGTTGGTTGATATATTCCTGTGGACTCATTTTCGGTTGCCCCAATAATGCCTGCCCTTTGTGATTCAACCCTTCACATTCGCACAGGATATGATAGGCTGTTTCTTTCCCCTCGTCGCACCCAAACGTTGCCTTAATTTAACAGTGTATTAAATGACACATGTCTATCTTGTTTAATTATTTTTTAAGCAACATCAATTTTTTCTGATATAACAACTAATTTTGGGCGGCCTTTACGATTAAATTGGTTATACCAGCGTTTCACAGTGGCAAAAGATGGGGCTTATCATCAAAAGTGGAAGTAATTTGATCGATGCTCTTGACAATCCACGCCGAAAGCTATATTAAATCAGGGTAAGAAAGTTTATATGACCTCATTCCAATTTTTCGCTAAGACTTGATTTTCAAGTGATGCTCAAATAACAAAACGTTCAGAAGAAGATTTTGGTGAAAAATGTCAAACTTTCTAGTGAAAACGTCAAATGGCACCTGACAACACACACAGAGTGTTGCCAAGACTTAAAATATTAGTAGTGCTCCTTGTATGTAAAAACAAGAATATTATTATGATAATCATCGAGATTTGTTTCCTAAATTAAAACATTAAAATTTTTGGCAAAACTCCGTGTCCTCATATTTATTAAAACAAAAATGATACTTCAACAACACAAAATACATGTTTAATGGAATTTTACTGAAACAAACCGACTAAATTTAAACCTTGGATGCTTATTTTAAGGCAATCTCAAACACACATAAGTAAATTCTACTTTTAATGGTAAACAATATGAAAGTTAAATATTTGCAACAAATGATTGATAATATATGTTCTTGGAATTATTCTAGAAAATTATAAGAAGCTATTACTTAAAGAAAAGTTTCTCCAGCTGCATATTAGGTGTGGCGTTGAGATGCAAATCTTAATAAAAATTACATCAGTTAAAACATAAATTAAACAGTTTTATTATGAGCCTAAAAGAGATTTGATTTTGAGTTCACTGAGCAGAATGGCACAGTGATCTTTATTATTCCTTGCAAATCTACTTTAAAAATGTAAGTCAGTCAATTCAAAGTTGGATGCAGTGCTGCCCGATTTACTGTTTTTACGGTAGATCTATCGTTTTTTTCATTTTATTTTCAATAAATTGGCTAATGTGTATCTGTAGTTTGCACAGTTTTCACATTCAAGGAATTAGCATCATGAAAAATTATTATAAATTGATAGGTATTTATTTTTTTGTAAAAGTAATTACGAAATTTATCTTCTTTGCCGTGCCTTTATGATTGATGGGATTTACGCAAATTAGAGATGCGACTCGAATAGGATTTTGTGACTCGAGTCACTCGAGCAATTTTACTATCTCACTCGAGTTATACTCAAGTTTTCGAGTCACTCGAGTAAAATCTGACTTGAGTTGCAAGTTTGCAATTCGAGTGAGATTTCTTTTAGCAATTTTAAACAAATACCTTTACTATTTTATATTTTCTTAAACCTGTCAGTCTCCGTTTGTACCGGCACGACATAGATAAGTAAAAAATGTAAAATAAAGTAGTGAAGTGACATCTAGTATCAACAGAATCAACTTGATGCGCCGAGTTGACTCGGTAACTCGAGTGCATAGAGACTCGAGTAATGATTTTTTTTCAATCGAGTACGAGTTTGACAAATTCACTCGAGTGACTCGAGTAAAAACAGGGCTAGAGTCGCATCACTAACGCAAATTAGTTTGATTTTTCATCACGAAAAGCCCAAAATCAACAGTTATTGTAAACTGTAATTGCATTTGAAAATTATCAGCAATAAAAATAGAAATTGGTTAATACAAGTACAAACATCTTTAAAAAAAGTTACAAATGAACAAAAACTAAAGAAATCAAATAGTGATAGACGTCCCCGTCGACTTTTTTGTTTCGTAGAACCCTTGCTATACTTTTCGGTATTAAGTAAACCTATTTGCCTAATATTTAATTTTTGTACATTCATTAGCTTTAAATGTATTTTTGACAGGTGATAATAGTGCTTTAAATTTCTGGACCACTTGTAGGTCGTAGTCAACAGCAGGGGGTCTATACAGACCACTTTAGTTATCATCAGTCTAAGGTTTAATTAATATAAGATGCGGTAATTGTTTAGAATATCAGCCCCTTTTATTTTTGGCCATAAAATATCGAAAAATAGAGATATTGACATGTTTTTTTCATTTTGTTCTATTTAGGCAGATTTACGAATCTTAAAAATTAACATCGAAAAAAAAATTTTTTTGGTGTTAATTTTTAATTTGAAAATTGAAAAAATTGGTATTTTTCAGGTTTTTTGTCAATAAAATGCAGTTCAAGTGATTTGTTTTAAATTCTTCGTGTAAAGACAAAATATTAAAAAAAAATATATCAGTTTTTGGATTTTTCGTAGATTAAAAAAAAAAAAAATTAAAAATTGACATTTTTTATTTTTTAAGATAAATCTATTTAGTCCAGTTAATAAAGGAACAAAGCTGTAAATAAATCTGTACAGTTTTCCCTTGTGGCGCAATTCTTGGGTCTTCGGGGATGCTTTCGAGCGAAAAAAAGTTTATCAACATTAACAGGTGGGAAAGGGCTGAAAATGGCCCCTCAAGGCCCGAAAAATGGGTTTCCCGCTAATATCTGCCAAAATATGAGAATTGGAGAATTTTTGTTTAGATAAATCGATAGATTTCGAGATAACGGAACCCAAAAGTCCCTTCATTTCAGCTGCCGCTCTACCGCTAGAATGCCGCTATCTTTATGGATTCACTTATAAGCGGGCGGACGAATTGTTCCATTACTCGGGTAATAATGTACATTTTTTGATCATTCAAAGTTCATAGGAATAAGAAAACCCGTACCTATCATTGCATATGAGTTTTGGGTCCATTCTGATTTTTCTAGAATATTAAAAAAAGCGGTTTAAGATTTTTTTCACAATTTTTAGAGAAAGTCACATAGAGAGTATCTCATTAATTTATTGATATTTTTTGAAAAAATGGTATTTTATTAACATTTCCTTTTCCTACACCATCTTTCTTGCGTTTTGATAAAAAATTGTTTTGCCCATCTGCATTTTTTAGCCATTTCTACCAACTACCACATTTATCCAGTGTGGAATGTTATGTATTTTTCGACGGCCGTTTTTGCAAAAAATATTGGTGTTGCGAAAAAATGGAAAGGACCATTTTTTTAAATTTCGAGGTGATTTTCATTTTTTGTCTGAACAAAAATTCTCTAATTCGCATATTTTGGCAGATATTCGCAGGAAACACATTTTTGGGACTTCGGGGGGTCATTTTTAGTGGGTTCCCATGTCAGAATCGTGATAAACTTTTTCTCGCTCGAAAGCATCCGCGAAGGCCTAAGAATTGCGTCACAAATGAAAACTGTACAGATTTATTTACAGCATTGGGTACTTTCAGGTCTTCAGTTACTGGACTAATTTTTAATGAACTGAAAAAAAGTGTAATGCATGAGACACAAATTTTCATATAAATATTGTAACATGTAAAACTGTGCGATAATTATAAAACATAAAAACCTAATTAAAAATGACACAGGACATTTGTTGTAAGAATTTTGTACCATATTTTAATACCTTGTTTTTATTTAACAACAAAAGAATTTCAACAAAAATGTTTTATCAAATATATTAAAAGTTCGCTGCATTACTTTGTTAACGAACAGTACAATTATGTCCAGTAGATAAGATAAAAGCGCTAACACACTCGCGCTTTATAAATACAATGAGCCAACTTATCAGGTATTTTAGTTGAAGCCCGACTGTCTAGCAAAAAACAATATTCGTCGGTAATCAACGAGTTTTTCTAAGAGTAGAAAAAATCGTTTCGTTAAGCCAAAGTGCGTGAAAAGTTTCAGCGAAAACCCACGTGTGACTTTTAAAAATAAATTTTTGTTTAGTGCTATTTTTAACTTAACTCCTGCCGGTGGCAGCAAGACCATTATTTTATATTTTATTATTTGAGTTTTTGAGTGAGTTTCCAATGATTCTGCATGAGAACCAGATGTCGACCCTAGGTCTTCACCTGAAACTATTAGCAATGTAGGTGTATTCTTTATTTATTTTTATTGTTGCAATAATCAAAATCAGTGTTGCGTTATGTGTATTGTCTGCCGAGTGAAAAAACTTTCCTATCGAGTGGAGTCTGTTGCTTTACTTTTGTTTTGTTGCCAAGATATTTTAACAGTCTGAAGAAGGAAGCGGACCGGAGACATTCAGTTTTGTCGGGTGAAGTTTTTCGCGAAAGTTCTTATTAGTTTTCGACTTTTATTTTACGCATGTTTCTTTCAGTGTGCATTTTTGTTAGTATCGTCTTTGTTTCCATGATTTACTCTAAGAAAATGCTGAGGTTAAGGTAAAAAAAAGTTATTTTGGTGCACACAACTGTTGTCCGCCAAATAATAATATGTTGAATCACGACCATCTGATTTATGTTTCTCAAACATCAGGAGTTTAGCACTGATTTTCGTAAATTGTGAAGGCTTTTCTAAAATTAAATGATAAAAGTTTGATCTGTGCGTTTAAAAGTATAATTAGATAGATGCATACAAAATATTTAATAGAAAAATTTTTTTTGTAGTTTTTACATTGACAGACTATTGTTTCGGTCACTGTAAAATTATTGAAAAGTCCTCGTTGGGTACACGCCAAAAGAAACTTTATACAATGGAACCGCTTCGGCCCAGGTCCCGGGATATAGAGACTGAGCCTATTTAGTCCCATTGAACCCTCTGAACTAGCAGATCGCCTAAAACAGAAAAAAGAAAACCCCCCACAAATCTAGATACTCATCTACGTTTCGGTGGCAAGTCTGCCACCGCTTTTAAGATAAAAATAAAGTTCAAGTGCCAAAAAATAAGGGAGTAAAAAAAATTGTTAATTTTTTAGTGATTTTTGGAGGGCTTTATTTCTGTGAAAAATGGTCGTATCGAGATCTTAAAAAAAGCGTCTTAAAGCTTGAAGATTCTAGTTTTCAGATCTTTTGACTAAAAATTTTTAAGCGCGACAGTTTTGAGTATTTCGAAGGAATAACACGAAAAAAATATTGTAATTTTTTTGTGTTTTTCTTCTGGGTCCACTGGGGCTTGGAAAAAATTTTTACAATCAAATTATGGTATAGACTTAATAGCCTGTTCATTCAGCATTTTTCTTTTTTTAAATTTTTCTCTGCGATGATTGGTTCTGGAGATATCCGACTTTAAATGCAAAAGGATCCTTTGGCTTTAACCATCGCATCGGTATCTTAGCAACCAATCATCGGACAGAAAATTGAAGGCCAGTTCCAAAATCGGAAATAAACCTACAAAGTTAGCTTTCGGCCGTTGAATTTTTATTTTTTTTAATTCTCAATTTTAACCTGGAAAAAGTAAAGAAAAGACTTTTTTCTTGTTCCGAAAAATCCTTCGCATCTTTGCGAATATGAATGAATTGAAATGAATGAATTATAATGTTTGCACTAATTTTTATACCCCAATGCATCCCCAACAGCCCTGAAAATAGGCATATCTAACGATCGAATGGTTTTTCTAAGCCGTTTGATTTAAATTTCGGAAAAAATTAAAGAAGCAAAATTTACATTTTCTTACAATTAGGCATCTTTTATCCATTGAATTTGAAAATTAAAAAAAAAATTTATTTATGTTTCTCCGTTTTTCCTCGACCAATTAAAACTATAACTTATTGTTGTGTGTGGTTCGAATTCCAGGTAAAACTGTATGTCCCGTCTGGATGGCATAGCCCAGGCATTAATTGGGGAGAGGGTAGTTCAGAGGTGGCACTACCGCATTGTCTAAAAGGTGCCCTGAAAATGCAATATATGCATGTTTTGGTGCTTGGACAATGTTGATGGAACTGGGAAAAATTGCTTAAACATCTAAAAACCTCGCACCTGCATTACCCATAATTTGGGCTTTATATAAGCCTTCATAGTTTGTCATAAATATCTAGTGAAAAATGTAACTTATTTCGTGATATTGTGCTTCTTAAAAATTTTACTCTATGTGACTTCTCTAAAATTGTCTTATGTATTTTGGATGTAAGAAAATAAATACAAAAATAATTTTCAAGTCTTCAACTAGTTTTCAACTTTGTGGATTCTCCTCTTTATTTTTTTTTTTTTAATACACACTCATAATGGAACATTGTTATCTCTATTCTTTCGTTTTATGACAAAAATGGATGTGGCTGACACCGTTGGGTTTTAAAATAGAAATAAAGAAGTATGCATAATATTTTAAACAAAATTAAATCCCTAAAACGACACAAAATGAAAAATTTTCCTCTAAAATTTTACTCTTCCCATTTTTCTTAATTAACCTCAGTGGATACCCCGTTTTCAGCAATCTTACCAAGTAAATCACAATTTTTATTGCTGTGAAAACTTTTTGTAACGGAAGTTCCCGCAACTTATTCTAAAAAAAAACTAAGGTCAGTTTAAAAAGTTATTTCAGTATATGTTGTGCCATGTAGCGTTCGTTGATTCATCGCAAATATATTTGTTTTCTAGAAGCAATGACTTCGTGGACTGTGAAGGTTTTATTAAAGTTAAATATCTATTAAAACCTTCTAATGATCCTCTAGATATTATTTTATATACAGAGTGGCGCAAAGAAAACGAAACAGAAGCTCTTTCTGACAGATCACTTATCTTTTTTAAAAACCTTCGGACCTGTCGATATTATTTTTGAAGGGGACACTTACTAATCATATTCTTCTATCGTTTTACATTAAAAAACACGATGAAGTACCTAAACAACCTAAAAAAACTTGCCTCCAGGAACAACTCCTCTGGGTTCCTGGACCCACGGGAATACAAGGCAATGAAAAAGCAGATGGACTAGCAAGAGCAGATTCATCTAGAAAGTTCAATGGCCCAGAGCCAATTTTGGAGTATCAAAACAGGCGATAAAAACAACAATAGACAGATGGTCTCTAAAACAACATCTGGATGGTTGACACTCATCACCTGGTTAAAGACATGCGAAGGCAACGCTAGGCGACCCTTCCAAGAAACTAACAGCTGACTTCTTCTTCTAAGGCGTACTTAGTTAAGACAAGTAGTAGGACCTTTGACAGGCCACTGTCATTTAAAGAACACTTGCAGAAAACGGACATACATAACGACATCAGACTTTGCGGGGAAGAGGAGGTAACAGCCTCACACTGACGTACAGATGACACATACTGTTCGGAAACATACATAGCGGAACTTCGCTTCCACATAAACATCTTTGTAGGAACCTATTACACCTGATAAAGGGAAGCGGACTTCTATAACAAAATAGGGGAAGCGAAATAAGCCAGTAGGCTGCAGTGCAAACATGGGCACGCGACCAACCCCGCTTAAACCAACCAAATCATATTGTCATCTTTATTTCTGTAACCCCTTAGGAGGGGATAATACGACCCACAAAATCTTAACTTGGAATAGTGGTGGAGTAATACTCATTTTAAAGTTTTTTTTTTCTCCTTTATGACGATACTTAACATATGGTACTGTGAGTTAATAATTTAAAAAAATGCATTTAAGAAATAAAAATTATTTAAAGTGATGGTGGGTCTAATATGGCGGACCAAATATTGAAAACTCTTCCGATTTACGCCAGATTCGGTACATAGGGGTTTTAAGGGTTGCTGATAACGAATTTGGGGTAATTGTTTTTGAAAATCTCATCTTTAATAAACTTCCTATAGTCTCTAATAAAGTAGTTACTTAAATTAAATTTTTATTGTTTAAATTTCCAAAACTAATATCTTAACACAGTGTTAGTTATTGTTAAAAAGGGAATAAAAAAATTCTTAAAATAAGGTAGAACTTGACCGCAATACACTGCAAAGCACTGCGAGACATTGCAAGACACTGCAGTGCCTTAAATTAAATTTGTACACATATTGCATATAGTGAGGGACCCCTCGGTTTATTCAGTGTCCCCCTCAAAAACAAAATTGACGGGTCCGAGGGTTTTCCCAAAAATTAAGAAATTGCTCACAAATGCCTTTGTTTCGTTTTCGTTGCTGTATAAATATACTCTGCAGACTCAAGTTTAATATTTATATTTTGGGGGTTTTAAATATATTTATTTTAATGTTAATTTGTGTAATTATTGAGTAAGTGATTGATTTAGTTGCCAAACTCACTGCCATACATTATATTTTCACTAGTTTTGCCAACAAACTCTCGACCTAGAGTATTGTGTAAACCTTTTGTACAGGTAGCTTGTTTTACCTATTTAAGGTGTTGTTGCTTAGTTATAACTAGCTCGGTCCACCATGTCTGGATTAGCCAGACCCAAGCGATCCTTTAAAATGGTTTACTTGTTTAATGCCGACGACGGCTTGTGAGCCTTCTAGTGTTGTATTATTTCATTTATTGTATCTTTTGAAATTAACCTCAAGGTTCTCGGATATGAATTATGTCGTGTTAAGTAAACCGGTCTCTGTTGTACAGAACATGGATTCTTCATCTCTGCAAGATCACTTTTCAATGTGCGATAAAGAAGATCATTAAGAGTCAACCTAAAGCGCCGATACACTCTTACGGAAAGCTATATAGCGGAACTTCGTAGCTTCTAAAGCATGTGTCAGTGATCAGGAAGTGTAGCGTTAATTTCTGCAATGTTAAAAAAACAAGGTTAAAGCAACAAGTTGGTACAAAACCACAGAACTCTGACCTGATATCTTTTGGTTTATTGCAAACATATTTATTTTTTAAACCAGTGATTTCTCGAACTGTGAAGGTCCTTCTAAAATTACATTTTCATTGATGCTTTGTAATGACCCTATATCTTTGCAAATAATTTATTAACTTTAGTCTCAAGGAGTCGTGATGCTCTGAAGGTTTTTTCTGATTTATTATCATAGTACGTTTGTCATCATTTAAGTAAAAATAATTTTTTGTTTGTTTTGTTGATTGTCTTTCGCATGGAACTAATACCAACTGTGCCCCTTACTGGATATTTAATTCCACCCGGTATGGTTACAGGTTTGAATAATAAGGGTCCTTTATTCGTCAATCTAGTTTTTCGGGATGGCCTATAAAAGGCACCTAATATCGGAATATGTAACCATGACCATAATCATATTTTACCATGTGAAGTTTAGAAATATTTAAACAGTATGCAAAAACATCCAGATTCTTATTAAAAGACGAGGTCGGTATAACTGGTTTCCGAGGGGGCTAACTATTCCACAGAATATTATTTTTGATCTTCACAAAGTCACCCTTCCACCTGTTATAGAGAAAAAAAAACGTTAAGAACTACCCTAAAATGATGAAAATTCTTCTCTGCTGGGAAAATTGTTCCAATGTCTGAGAAATGGCGTCTCCAACTACTGTTTACATTCTTGTTCCATTCAGAGAAGAAGCGATTTCATATGTCCATCCATTTGCTTCTAAGCTTCCATCTCTTGTCCACCGACGTGGTGTGAGGGACCTGTTCCTTTTTTTAATTCTTATTGTCACTGCTTTTGATACGAGGAGTTAACTAGTGTTATTCCTTTTCTAGTGGCGAACTTTGTTTGTTCCTTCATCTGTAGAGCGTGTAGGCTGTGAAACCTTCTGCCTGTGGAGATCTTTCGTTTCCCTCCAAATCTTTGGAAAGGGATACAATGCGTTACGCGATCGTTGAATCTTTTGGCTTCAAGTTCAGGGCGAAAACATTCAATAAGTTAAGTAGACTTTATAGAGGAAAAATATATATCAATCACTCTAACAAGTATATGCAGGGCACCTTCTGGTTACTCTAATTTTGAGAAAGCTGGAAACCACTGAAAAGAAAAAGTGTAAGATCTATTTAAAAAGACTGAACACAAAAAAAAAAAAAAAAAAAAAAAAAAAAAAAAAAAAAAAAAAAAAAAAAAAAAAAAAAAAAAAAAAAAAAAAAAAAAAAAAAAAAAAAAAAAAAAAAAAAAAAAAAAAAAAAAAAAAAAAAAAAAAAAAAAAAAAAAAAAAAAAAAAAAAAAAAAAAAAAAAAAAAAGAAAAATAAAGGGACCCCGGAGTTTCCGAAATGGAACCATAAAAAGGCAGATATTTAAAATGTACTATAATCTGTGTCATTGCCACCACTAACCTGTACTTTTATTAAATAATCATTTAATTAAAATACATAATTTGCCAAGCCTGAATCTTGATAAGTTACCAGTCAAGCCATAATTTATGTAACACTAAAAGAATAAACCCAATTGAATATTTTATTATAAATAAATAAATATTTTTGAGAACAAAGCGTTTAAAAATTAAATTATTTGGCAATACCTTATTCCAATTAGAGTTAAGCTGGGTGGTGCGAACATTTGCACACCTAAAAATACATAAATAACTCGCAGGTGACACGATGACATCAGCGTAGCAAATAAATTATGTATACTGCCGCCTATTTGTCTAATATTTGTGGATTTTAGAACACGGTTACGTCGATTTTAATCATCTATTTATCCTTGTTTTATTTGTTTTAAACAGGCTTATTAGACAAGAAAAGTATCATGAGTGTGTTGATCGGCGGGATTGCGTTCTGTTGATTTAACCGCTAATCATTTGGCATGGTGTAACATATTAATCATTTTAGGTTTTTGTTTGAGCAAGTAATTTTCATAGTTTGAAATATTTTCGGTTTAGTATAGTTGAGATAATATAATCGTTAGTAGCTCTTGTGGTGTGATTACGATGGTGCCTGAAAGGTTTGATTTTCAAAAAAAATTTTTACAGCAATTAGTTAATGAATATAATGTTTATTTTTTATTTGACAATCAATATTTTTACTAAGTAATTTAATTTCTAAATGTTAGTTTCTGTGTTTGTGTCTGTAATTCTTTTATATATCGATTTTAGTTGAAATTTTATTAACTGTCATTGTTATTACCTGGACAACTACTAAATCAACTGACCATATTGACGTCCGCTAGGGATACTTTTTAAATTTTAAATCATTTATTATTTATTTTATTTATGAGGGCTTTTAACATTCAACGTCTTGATTCTTTGTATGGTTTATTAATTGCTACTTTTATACTTAATTAATAATTATTTTAATTTTTTTTCCTGAATTTCACAATTACAAAAATACTCTCTTCGTTACTTCTTGCAAAAGCGAGAACTGTTCTTTTACCGCTCGTGTTTAAATTATTTTACACAAACTAAACAATTAAAGCAAAAACCAGAACATGTTCTGATCTGGATGGTTTTTTAGCAAGCGTTTTAAAAAGTGTACTTCTGAACTTGCATGTATCTTTACACACCTCTTTTTGATTTCTTATGACCAGGAAGTTTTCTCCATAGCTGGATTGCTGGAATAGATAAAAAAATCTTCCTTCTAAATATTATATACACTTATATTTGTTTTATTTGTTTACAAGATCGTGAAAAATAATATATAATTCCCAGACTTTAAAATAATAAAAGTCATACTTGACAGGCATTATAGATTCCGTGACAAAAAAGATCCACAGCAGATCCTCTTTCATTTGTTTCACATAACTCGAACAAGTCCCTTAATTCCTTCGCTAATGCCAGATCGTTTTTCTTGACATATTCAAGGCTTTTCTGGCAGTATGCGCTTCTTAACAAGCTTTCTTTTTTATGATCTTTCATCTAAACTTTGTTCTAAGCTCTTCATTTCTGTCAATTGACATTTATCTGTTATTGTAAATAGCCACCCTTCTAGCTTCATCACTCTCAACTATGACCCAGAGAGCGTCATCAAACACAATCCAAAATACTGCTGAATTATAAGCTGCTGTAAGTCTGGAAAACCACTTGTAGATCAAATGATGCAAATACCATATACTATATTTTTCATCAAAAATGCCCATATATCCAACTCTGCACTAGAGCTTTTCGAACATATTAAAATTGCCTTTTCGGTGATCGTGTATTATTAACGTATACAAAATCATCCATTAATAGCGTTTATTAATGCTTTATTTTATCCTAATAAATTTAGTGTGGGCAACAAAATAAATTTAATTAAAATTATAAAGTGCGGTGGCGTCTCAGGGGACATCCTATCGAAAATAATTTTAAAAATATACGCCACTGTGTTTCAATTTTTATATTTTTTTTTTTTTATTAAGCAACTAAAAATACAACTTTTTTGTCTGATGATATTTTTTCCTATCTTGCTTTGTTTTTGTAAAAAAATTAAAAACAATTCATTGTGAGTCCCCCTTAAAAAAAACTTTAAAACATTAAAATTCAATTTGATTTTTTACTAACAGATGAAATGATTTAGAGACTTGAAATGAATTGATTTTAATTTTTTTTCTCGAAAACAAAGACAGGAAAAAATATCAAAAAACAATACAGTTGTATTTTTAGTTGCTTAATCTAAAAAATATAAAAAATTGCAAAAAAGCCAGTGGCGTAAATTTTTTTCACAACTATTTTCGATAAGTTGACCTCTGAGACGCCACTAAACTTAATAATTTTAATTTTATTGGACTTAAAATAGGCCCTTGTAACTAGAAAAAACACTGATTAATTTTAAGAAAATCGGCTCCATGGTATTTAAGATAATTACAATAAACCTATTTTTTAAAAAGTTTAACAACCTGTATGTTAAAAACTATGCATATTTGGGCCCATATTCATATATATTTTTTGAAATAATTTTTAATGAGGAACCACCTCCTGAAAAATGGACACTGTATACACAAAACAAAAAACTTTGTACTTACCATAACCTTGTCATTTGGTATGAACATTAAGACATTTGCCAGGTTGGTTACTTAAAACTGAAATACATCCCGAAAAAAATTTAAGAAAAATTGTGATTTATGCAAATAAATAACAAACTAATCGCCGAAAAAATAATGAAACTCACTTGGGTATTATTTGGCGTTTTATGATCCTAACCATTAAATGTTAAATGATCTCTATCATTATTCGCCCTTTTTAATACCTTTGTTAATTAAAAAGCTATTAACATATATCTGTTTAGCCTTGCATTTTTTTATACTTTGGATTTCCCCGTAAATGTGCATTTAAAATATTTGTTTTGGAATGAATTCAATTTAAGTTGTTAGGTGCACAAAGTCCAATATGTTCATTTCTGTTTGAATTTTGGTTGCTAAAGGTAAAATTTAAAAAGTGCAATCACTTGCTTAAACCATAACATTTGAAACCGAAATGAAAAACAATCTTGTTTTCATCTGATAATTATTTTTAATGATCAGGTTTTCATAAACTCAAATATGCTGTAAAATAATTTTTATGGGCTAATCCACATCCTTATGGGTGGGTGTATGCATTAAAATCCAAATTTAAAACTTGTTTTCATTCTGATATTATAACAGCCAGTTAAACAAAAAAAAATCATTTGCCAAAGTCACCGCTGACTCACGCTGTGCCGGTGGATATGTTTTTGCTTTATTTATTATGTCAGGTGATATTGTAACTGCCTTAAACTAGATAAATATAATAACAGTTTTATTTTAATTAACAATGTTTTATGAACAGTTTTTTTTTTGTTATAACGCCAAGTTACTAGAAATTAATAATAAATATACAACCCTAAGTAAACAAAGAAAATCATCCATTGTTCTAGTGCTTGTTTACATTAGATTAGAATTGTTATTGAAGTTAGCCACAAATCGCAGCTTTTAGGCTGGATTCTGGATTTAGTGCTCGAACGACGCGACGGTCAGCGCTGACATCGTCTTGAACGAAGCTATATTATTGAAAATGTATTTAATTGCTCTCCACTGTATCTGATCATACATTTTCATTCATATAGTTACGTTCGGCCGATGTCAGCGTTGACTGTCGGTGGACAGCTTGCAGAGTTCCTGTGGATACCTATTCTTTGTTCAGAATTCTTGATCTAAGCCTGTCTTTCTTACTAGACTTTAAAGGCCTAAAACCGGCTAGTTTATATACTTTGGAATACTGGAAAACAGAAACTCTTTAGGATAGACAGTATAGATCTTCAATAAAATCACTGCATATCTTCTTTTATTTGCTTACAGAACTAGAACCTCAGTTTTGGGGATCTCTTTAGGTTTGCGAGGTTTCGCCGTCATGACATGCTGCACTTCTCAACAAATTTCCTTTTGATCTACATTTAAACTTTGTGCTTAAAATCATAATTTTCTTTAATTAATGTAAATCAATACCTGGATACCCTAAAGTTCGGGACCACACTTTTATTTTAAATACAAACACTAAAACACAAAATTCAAAGTAATCTGAAACTGGCAACCAGTGTAAACACTGATGCATTAACCTAATCAGAGTATATTTGGAGAAGAAGCACAATATCAGTTTCATTGCCCTATTTAATAATTTTTCCAATCTTTTCAATTCATTTTGATTTAACATGAATAATATTTTTCATTGGATTTTAAAAAATAATCATTTGAAATCCTATTTGGTAAACATTAGTAGAAAAATACAAAAATTTTCTTACCAATTTTTTTTTTTTGTTTTAGAAATGGCATCTACCCCCTGACGGCTTTTGGTGCCAAACAACCTCCGCTGGCCCGGTCCAGAGCGATATCTCCGGAGATGGCGGAATCCGTAAAGTCCGTGACTCCCGAACCGACTGACGTAGAAACTAGGAAAATTATTAATATGATGTGTGATGTTAAGTCCAAAGAAGAAAGCTGTGATTTACTGGTAAGTTTACATACAACACTCAATGATTAATGTCTTGAAAACTGGACATAATACGTTAAATAAACCAGTTTTTGTATACATTAAGTCGTTTTTAAAAGTACAATTAGTTTTATGTTCACTGATATTGTTATTCAGAAGCAATGTACAGGGTGGCGCCTTTTTGATGGTTGGTTTTGGGAAAACTGCAAGGGAGAGCAAATTTGATGACAAATTCTCGGGTTTAATTTTCTAAACAACTGCAACTGTGAAAAAATATCGCGGCTAACTTGATTAGTCCCGAAGATACAGGGCGTTTTTTAAATTTTGACGATTTTAGCACACCTTTGTATCTTGGTTGTTAGTAAAGATAGAAAAAAAAAGTAAATGTAAAGTTTTCTGTCGAATCAAGTTGCGTGCTCCATTCTTTTTTATCGGTTATAGTTTAAATATTATAATGCAAAGTTGTTTTTTTAATTGGACACCCTATATATTAGTCTACTATTCGTTTTAAAATAAAATTACCTCATTATTGATACCACATACTTTATATATATATATATATATATATATATATATATATATATATATATATATATATATATATATATATATATATATATATATATATATATATATATATATATATATATATATATATATATATATATATATATATATTAAAAAAAAAAGTTATTTATGGAAAAAACGAAATTCATGAAAAAAAGACATAAAAACCTGAACAGTATTTAAATTTTGTACTTCTGGTATAATATTTAAACACATGTTTTACGTAAATCCAAAATAATATGGTTTATATCTGGTTGTAATTTTTAGTAATTACATTATCGCTTTTAAAGCTTTTACATGTTTTTTATTTTAAATTGCCGATTTCGTAACGTCAATATTTGATCACGTCATTTAGTATATATCTTTGAAATCATTATTCGAACAAAAAAACTTTAAGTGCATTATGATGACGTCAATATCTACTTATTTCAATAATTATTTATGGCTGGTTTAAACACACTTAAAAGACAATTAATTATGTTATAGCATCTTATAAATATTGGCTTGCTGGACCTCGTCAAAGCCATACGATATTATGACTAATGGTAATTTAAACAATTTAATTAAAATTTGATCGGGGCGTTTTTAAATCAACGCTTACCATATGAACGCCACTATCGACAGTAAGCTTATATGGCAGAAATATTGAAGAACTTTGTTAGCACAAATTGATAAACCATCATAATTTAAAAAGATGTTAAGTCAGAGAAAATGCGTCCATGGGGCTAAATTATAATGCAAATTCCAAGGATGTTTATATGTTCACTGACACTAACGGACGGGTCTGTCAATGTTATAAATCTAGCATCTAGCATCTTATCAGAGGATTTACTGGGTAAAAAGCATAGCAGCTTTATCTGTCATAAATCTTTAATAGTAACAAATAACTGATAAAAAAATTGCCTGTAAAGACACGTGTCAGGGTCACAGATGTTATTGCCTTAAGGCTAGTAGTGTCTGTCTGCTATCCATACGGATTGCAGACAGACACTACTAGCCCTAAGGAGACCACGCTTTACCTCGGGTCTGGTACTAGAATGTCACTGTGTCCTTGTGGACGCTTCCAGCATGAATACGGTCACTCTCTGCTGGACCAAAGGACACGCGCACTCCAAAGGCAACCGCATCGCTGACTCGTTGGCCTGGAAGGCTGCCGCGACAAAACCTTTTCTACCCGAACCTTTCGTTGGTCTGACAGGGTCTACGATGGGGGACCTAATCAAAAAACAGTCTCATCAGCAGTTTACATCACGATGGGATGAAACAGTAAACTGTAACTTTTCCAGGGAGCTACTGAACTATTCTGACAGAGATACAGCTAAACATTACTTGTCAATGCCTAGGGCGAGCCTTCGTCTAATCACGGGCGTTCTTACTGGACATTGTCAACTGCGAAAACACCTCTTTAGAATAGGTATAAATGACACACCTCTGTGTAGAGGTTGTGAACAGGAAGACGAGACGGTGGAGCACATCCTTTGTGACTGCCCTGCACTCTCGTCCAAGAGAAGATCCATGCTGGGGAGTATTGGCTTTCTTTGGCCGACATTAAAGAGATTGCCCTCGGCGACGTCTCACCTACTTTAAATCAGTAGAATAGGCGGCGTACTGAGTGAGGAGTCCCCTTTAGGAGGTAGCACAACGGGCCTACTGAGGTCTAGGTGCAGTGATGTTTATCACCCTCCGCACTTTCAGATACAGATACAGCTACAGTACAGAGTTATTGCTAGCAGTGTCTAATAAAACGAAGTAATACTGATAAAAATCTCTCTGCTAGTCAAGATCGTCTAATATTGAACTTTCGGCTTTCGAGTAGTGATTTGTAAGAAACTACTTCTATTAGTAATAAAAAAGGTCTTCATATTATATCTTTAAGTTGTTATTCTAAAATCAAAGTTCTTTGATAAACTTTGGCAGAAGAGATCCTAGAGTTCAAGTTGCTTCCAAATTAAAAATAAAAGTGTTATTCAAGAAGCAAGAAGCTAAGTGTTCTGCAAAAAAAACTTTAAGGTTGTTTTTTGGGCCTGCGGCAGTTGTGAGCAGTGGAAAAGGTAGTTTTATGAAAAATGAAGCCTAATAATGGATAACCCGGGAATCTTCTACTCGAAGATCTTGTTTTAGAGATCCGTTGATTTTTTATTTCGTAGGACTTAGTCTTAAAGCACAGGCAAATTTTATAATTGCCAGGAAAGTGAAGACGTCGTGGCAACAAAATGTTGACTAAAAGAGTACCTTTATACTGCCCATGCTAATACGATAACCATTGGGCAGGTGATGTCTTTTGAGCTGCGTGCATATGTCTAGATGTTATAGGGAAATATTTTTTAAAGAAAGAAAAAAGTTCATGGAATAAACACTGGCCTGCACTGTCTTTTTAGAAAAATAACAACCTTAATAATTTTAAATTTAAAAATATGATTTATTACACTTGTAGGATTTAAATTGTTATCATCTAAATAGTTTAGATTATCTTTTTAAGATCAAAGTTTAAAAAATGTGTTATAATCTAATATGCTACCTTAATGACATGTTTGGATTAGGTTTTAAAAGATTAAAATATGCTAAGTTATCACCCATTTATGACATCAGATTAGTCTTACAACAGGAGAGTCCAAAAATTATATCTTTTAATGACTGATTAAATATTTGTGGAATTTATGTATAATATGTGTAAATGCCGAAAAAATACCGCACGCGTTTTTTTTACGTTCAAGTTCATATGATAAATGAGTAAGTCTATTGAATTTGCTATTTAAAAATCTACATATCTTTTGCATTAAAAAAATATCGTTCGTATCGTAATTCTACCATATATTTTGCTAGTCCTTTTTGGTTTACCCCGTACATAATTAAAAAATATTTGAAAATTTATTGAGATATCCAAGAAATAACCAAAATTTAACTTTATTTTTATATCTTCCTGACTTTCTTTAAAAAGCGTTTCTTTGGAAAAAATATTTTTTATATTTTTTTTAATTTCAGTTGACTATTGTTTTACGTATGGATGATAAGATGAATAGGCAACTAACTAGTTGTATATCCCCTAGTGATAATCCCAAAATACTAGCACAAGAATTAGTCCACTACGGTTTTGTAAATGAAGTAAGTACTAAATGGCTTCTTTTGAATTTAACATATTTATTTAAACTGTATTATTCTCGGAATAGAAATGATAGACCGTCAGCCCATCAAAGTAAAAGTGACCAATCATACCCAGTATGCCCTTTCAAATAGTGAACATTGATTATGTGCTCATCATTTATTAATGGTTTTACAGGATGACTGTGTTGTATTGACTGAAAAGTCCAAAAAATATCCATATTGATACTGAGTATAATTATTCCAAGATGGCTATTTTTTGCCCTTTCAAGGTCAATTTTTTGGACAATAAGCCGCAGTTATGTAAAACTTCTCAATAAATAATGAGCGCTTGGTCACTATTTACTGTTTAAAAGGCATTCTAGGTACGGATTGGTCCCTTTTTTCATCGATCGGCTGATGGTCTTTGATCACTTATTATGTTACACTTACTTATTTCCTTCAAGACGTGTTTTATACATGTTGTTTTATTTTTAGATTGATCGTGATAAAATAGCAACATTAATAGAAGAAACCCTTCAAAATTCATCGGGACATAGTAGTCCTACACACAAACTTAATTTTACTTCAGCACTACCAGAATCATTGCCCACAATACCTGCGACGCAATCGGTAAGTTGAAATAATGTTGTGGTTTTGTTTCCCGAGAACGAAAGGGGAATTCCTGTCGCTCTAGTAGTCCCCGGAGTTGTTTTGGAAGATTTTGGTTCGTACGTTGGTAATAGCATTAGTAGGTAGCGACTAGGCAGTTTTTTAAGGTTAAGACAGAAAAGGTTTATACTTGTCTCATCGTTCACACTCGGCCTAGACTGTGCCTCTAAAATTTTACTCAAGTCATTATAAATATTTTGGGGCCCCCAGGAATACATAATTGACCACCTTGTAAAAAATTCTTTACACCTTTCTGTTTTGCCTTGACATGTGCTTTGAGAGACTTTTTTTTTGGATTATTGGCATTGAAGGCGAGGACAATTTTGTTTGAACTCTCGGCGACCGACTCGGATATATTCACCCTGTCATCTATGAGTACTGTGAAACTGTTTTTGACGTATTAAGGTAACTCATAACTCCTTATTTTCTAAATCATACGAGGTAGCGTTGACCGTCCGATGATCAAAGTAGACTCGTGAGGACAAAAAAGGGCCCTGGCAGAAACTGGTCATACCTAGGATGTCACTGCATTTTGGAGCACCTAGATTTGCCTTGCAATAACTTCTAATTTTGGAGGCTGCGATTTGGTCTAGAGCCAGTTAAGGTCGAAGTATCTATCAAATATGAGAAGTCCTGTTTTTTAACTAAACCGAGATTTAGGGTGTAAACAAGGAAAAACTGTCGCTCTGCCTCTTGCTAAGACTTTATATGGGGTGCACTGAGCTGGCAATTGACAAACATCAAGCCATAAGGCGGGGATGAATATAGTAACCCCTAAAAAGCAAGCAAGCAAAGATCTTATTAAATTCAAATATGTATAAAGTACAGTTCCTGTTTGACCTCCGAAAAGTGAAGTCGCGCGATAAGAAAACTATATAGTTGTTTCCGGGATGGCGGTTAAAGGAGCCGTCCCCGACAGTGGCGGCTCGTGAGATTTATTTTGGGGGGGGAAAAAAAAATATAATAGACAAAGTGTGATGATATTATTATTTAAATAAAAAAGCCCTTTTTCTTTTGTCCTTTTTTTAGAAAACGAATCAGTCACTTTATTATTAAAGTCAGGTATAAATTTTAAATTTTTTTTAATTGATAAAACAGCTAGGGCATTAAGCCTGTCTTGCAGCTTTTGTATTTCTAAAAAAATTTTTATGCGATGTAATGTAGTGATGGAACCTTCGAATGATCTTCCGAGCGATATTCGAATATAGAAATGTTTGAATGATTCGAATATTTTTTTCGGATATTCGAATATTTTGTTTCCCCAAACAGCTGGGGTATAATACCGCTACTTATCGGATGATAGTTCTTTTTAATTCGCGGTTCATTCATTTTCAAAAATAGAAATTTTCCACAAAATGTCGACTTTTTTGGGGCCCCCCTTTTATATTATTCTATACACCACACCAATAATTACAATTAAAAAGAAAACAAAATTTTCCCCCGCACCACCAATAACAGCAAAACAAATTTAAAACGTATAAGAATCGTATGCGAACAAATAACCCCAAAAAAGTCGACTAAATTAAAACCCCAAAAAAAATAATTCTTTTTTTATCTTCCGACATCTGATTTATCCGGAATAATTCGTTTTTTTAAAACAAACCTTTCACTTGGGGTAAGTCGAGGTTGGCCCCGTCGGCGCAATATATTGAATACCGACTGACGTTGATCGGGCAATTTTTTCATATGTCAATGATATTCCGAATATGAAGATTTCCCGTCGAATATTCGAAATATTAAAATCACCCCAATATCCCCCTCGCTAATGTAATGTTGAAAAACATTTTTTCGCATTCACTTTTTGACATTGGTGTTGTACAAATAATATCTGCGAGTTTGTAAGTTTCTGAAAACACAGTTTTAAGATTATTGTCGGATAAGAACATTAAAAGGGGAAAAAATCCTTCAATCCTGCACATATCGTCCCTGTCGTAAATGGCTGTTAATTCAGTTTTTAATTTCCCCCCTGTCAAGCATGGGAAAAGATTTCATTTAAAAACAAAATGTTCTTGGGGGAAAGGCACCTCTGTAACTTTAAAAAATTTTTGAAAAAAATGGGTTTTGCTGCACTTAAATGGTCTTTAAAATCAAATCTGTCCCCTAATTTTAAAAAAAAACCCCCAAAAAGTTCAAAACTTGTCCTAATGACATATCGAATTATAATAACCATTTGTTGCTGATTAGATGCATCGTTGTTTCGTCAGCTTCAAAACCCAAATTTTTCCCAAATTTTTTTTTTTTTTTTAATAATTCGATTTGAAAAAATCTCAAGCATGGGGTCCAACAACTCATTTTGTATGGTTTTTTAATACCTTTAAAAACTTTCGATTCTTTTTTTTGTATACCAAGGATGGAGTCTAATTCAGTAGCAAAAAATTTTTTTAACCCCCCCCTAAATACCTGGATTATTGAAGATTGTTTCTCGTCATTTCCCCCAAAAGCTAATTCAAATGCCCCCAAAAAAATTTTTGCACATAATCAGTCTTTGCAAAAAAAAGTCTATTTTTTTTTCCTGTTTTTTTTTGCTTCAATTTTTTTTCCCCCCGTATGCACTTTTTAATTGTTCTGTATGTTTGTTTTCCCCCCAAAAACTAAAGTCCATGTATGTTTAAGATGGGAAACCAAATTTTTTTGTTTTTTTTTTCTCTGTCTGCTATATGTTTTAAATCATCCCCCCCCTTCCCGGGGTAAAAAGTAATTTCGTTTCTAAACAATATACACACAAAAAAAAACAATTTATTTGTGCCCCGGCAACCACAAATCCACTTATATTTTTCGTAAATATTTTTTTTGAACACTATTATATGTTCGGGGTTTTCTTGAACTTAAATACTTTATATCTAAACCCCGGAGTAGATCGACCAATCTGTTTAACTAAAACTTTCTGTTCAAACGTCAAGGGACCTTTTCTCTAAGGGGGCGAACCGAATTTATTTCGGTTATTATCAGAAATCCCCAAACATTCACCAATAATTAAATTTCCCTTTTAAAATTTTTCGTATCGTTTTTTTTTTAAGCAAAAAAAAAACTCCGTACCGTCTATTTAAAAAGGTTTTTCAAAACTACTTTAACTAATAAAAATACCCATACATAGAACCCGCCAAGAATGCAATAAAAAAAAAGGGTCGATATTCGATTCCCAAAACATAAACATTGCACGGCGGAAGAAAAAGGGTTACAGATTAGAAAATAATTTGGGGTTTTATATGAACAGTAAATAAAAATTTAAAAATCAACAAAATTATTATCATGCATTTCCGCGCGCAAACCACAACTGTTGGACTAGTTTTTGGGACACGCAAATTTGTGCCCTCATTCGGGTTTTAAAAAATTCTAACGCCGAGGATTTGCGATCCTTTTTCAAAATTTGGGCTCGGGGAAGGGGAAAAATTAAAAGTTCCCCGGAAAAGGGTTTTGAGTGCGTTAATGTCGATCCTCGCAGGGGGCGTGTAGGGGGAATAACTTTTGGTATACATCATGGCAATAGACATAAACTCGAATGAAAATAAATATTACAAAAAATATTAGATTTAAAAATTAAATAATATTTGAAAGAGCGTGGGCAGTGAAGAGGGTGGGGGGTTTCCCCCGTGCCCCCCTTTAAACCGGCCGCCACTGCGTATCGGTTTTTTACCCTCGGAGATCAAGGGAGAAAATTACGCCAAACTGGAGTCCTTCTTGTGGGGCTAAAGGGGGTAAACAAAAATTTTTTATACCTGTTACTTTTTTTAAGGGGCCAACCCTTTTTTTTTTTCATGGCGGAGGATGGTTGCCCCGCTCAGCAGGAAAAAGACAGTTACTGACAGAAAAAGGTTATACGTAATACCCCTAGCAGTTCTTGGGGGATCACCATTGCTTGTGGCTTGCATAGATATGATTTTTTTTTAAAAGTACAATTTTGGGGGAAAATCCAAATTTTTGGGGGGGTTAGAGCCCGATTGGGGCCAAAAAAATTTTAACTACCAAACCTGGAAAAGCTTAAGTTCTTGGGCGTGTGGCTGGAAAGGGAGAGAGCTGTCCCCTTTTTAAATTTCCAAAAAGGGGGGAGAAACCCCAAAAAAAGCAGTTCAAGTCAATATGTATAAAAAACCTTAATGGGGTATTTGCATTTAATTTCTGATATAAAATTTGGCATAATTCAAAAAAATTTGCAATATTGGAAAATTTTGTTCGTCCTCAGCTTTTTTATTTATAATAGGAAAGATATTTTTTTTTTCTAAGTATTTTAGGTACTTATAGATTAGGGCTAAAGTAAAAAAAAAAGGTATATATAGAGTTTATTTAATCCTTATTTTCAATTACATTATTTTCA
>JAHBCN010008875.1:0-37421 GCA_019359885.1 Listronotus oregonensis | reverse complement strand
TTTTTTACTAACAGATGAAATGATTTAGAGACTTGAAATGAATTGATTTTAATTTTTTTTCTCGAAAACAAAGACAGGAAAAAATATCAAAAAACAATACAGTTGTATTTTTAGTTGCTTAATCTAAAAAATATAAAAAATTGCAAAAAAGCCAGTGGCGTAAATTTTTTTCACAACTATTTTCGATAAGTTGACCTCTGAGACGCCACTAAACTTAATAATTTTAATTTTATTGGACTTAAAATAGGCCCTTGTAACTAGAAAAAACACTGATTAATTTTAAGAAAATCGGCTCCATGGTATTTAAGATAATTACAATAAACCTATTTTTTAAAAAGTTTAACAACCTGTATGTTAAAAACTATGCATATTTGGGCCCATATTCATATATATTTTTTGAAATAATTTTTAATGAGGAACCACCTCCTGAAAAATGGACACTGTATACACAAAACAAAAAACTTTGTACTTACCATAACCTTGTCATTTGGTATGAACATTAAGACATTTGCTAGGTTGGTTACTTAAAACTGAAATACATCCCGAAAAAAATTTAAGAAAAATTGTGATTTATGCAAATAAATAACAAACTAATCGCCGAAAAAATAATGAAACTCACTTGGGTATTATTTGGCGTTTTATGATCCTAACCATTAAATGTTAAATGATCTCTATCATTATTCGCCCTTTTTAATACCTTTGTTAATTAAAAAGCTATTAACATATATCTGTTTAGCCTTGCATTTTTTTATACTTTGGATTTCCCCGTAAATGTGCATTTAAAATATTTGTTTTGGAATGAATTCAATTTAAGTTGTTAGGTGCAAAAGTCCAATATGTTCATTTCTGTTTGAATTTTGGTTGCTAAAGGTATAATTAAAAGTGCAATCACTTGCTTAAACCATAACATTTGAAACCGAAATGAAAAACAATCTTGTTTTCATCTGATAATTATTTTTAATGATCAGGTTTTCATAAACTCAAATATGCTGTAAAAATAATTTTTATGGGCTAATCCACATCCTTATGGGTGGGTGTATGCATTAAAATCCAAATTTAAAACTTGTTTTCATTCTGATATTATAACAGCCAGTTAAACAAAAAAAAATCATTTGCCAAAGTCACCGCTGACTCACGCTGTGCCGGTGGATATGTTTTTGCTTTATTTATTATGTCAGGTGATATTGTAGTAACTGCCTTAAACTAGATAAATACAATAACAGTTTTAATTAACAATGTTTTATGAAACGGTTTTTTTGTTATAACGCCAAATTACTAGAAGTTAATAATAAATATACAACCCTAAGTAAACAAAGAAAATCATCCATTGTTCTAGTGCTTGTTTACATTAGATTAGAATTTTTATTGAAGCTAGCCACAAATCGCAGCTTTTAGGCTGTCTTCTGGATTTAGTGCTCAAACGACGCGACGGTCAGCGCTGACATCGTCTTGAACGAAGCTATATTATTGAAAATGTATTTAATTGCTCTCCACTGTATCTGATCATACATTTTCATTCATATAGTTACGTTCGGCCGATGTCAGCGTTGACTGTCGGTGGACAGCTTGCAGAGTTCTGTGGATACCTATTCTTTGTTCAGAATTCTTGATCTAAGCCTGTCTTTCTTACTAGACTTTAAGGCCTAAAACCGGCATACGTTTATATACTTTTTGGAATACGGAAAAACAGAAACTCTTCTAGGATAGACAGTATAGATCTTCTCAATAAGAATCCACTGCATATCTTCTTTTATTTGCTTCACAGAACTAGAACCAATCTTTAGAGTTATTGGGCGAATCTCAGTTTATTGAGTTTGACGTATCGAAGTCCTTCGACCAGGTCATGACATGCTGCACTTCTCAACAAATTTCCTTTCTACGATCTACATTTAAACTGTGTGCTTGAACATCAATTTTCTTTTTAATTAATGTAAATCAATACCTGGATACCCTAAAGTTCGGGACCACATTTTAATTTTAAATACAAACACTAAAACACAAAATTTAAAGTAATCTGAAACCGGCAACCAGTGTAAACACTGATGCATTAACCTAATCAGAGTATATTTGGAGCAGCACAATATCAGTTTCATTGCCCTATTTATTTTGCAATCTTTTCAATTCATTTTGATTTAAAGTGTATAATATCTTTCATTGGGTTTTAAAATTCCTATTTGGTAAACGTTAGTAGAAAAATACAAAAAGGTTCTTACCTATTTTTTTTTTTTTTTGTTTCAGAAATGGCATCTACCCCCTGACGGCTTTTGGTGCCAAACAACCTCCGCTGGCCCGGTCCAGAGCGATATCTCCGGAGATGGCGGAATCCGTGAAGTCCGTGACTCCCGAACCGACTGACGTAGAAACTAGGAAAATTATTAATATGATGTGTGATGTTAAGTCCAAAGAAGAAAGCTGTGATTTACTGGTAGGTTCAAATACAGAATTAACTGATTAATGTCTTGAAAACTGGACATGATACGTTAAATAAAACAGTTAGATTGTTTTTTTATACATTAAGTCGTTTTTTAAAGTACAATTAGTTTTATGTTCACTGATATAGTTATTCAGAAGCAATGTACAGGGTGGCACCTTTTCTATGGTTGCTTTTGGGAAAACTGCAAGGGAGGGCAAATTTGATGACAAATTCTCGAGTTTAATTTTCGAAACAACTGCAACTGTGAAAAAAGATCGCGGCTAACTTGATTGGTCCAGAAGATACAGGGCGTTTTTGAAATTTTGACGATTTTAGCACCCCTTTGTATCTTGGTTGTTAGTAAAGATAGAAAAAAACTTAATGTGTGTAAAGTTTTCTGTCGAATCAAGTTGCGTGTTCTTTATCGGTTATAGTTTAAATAATATAATGCAAAGTTGTTTTCTTTAATTGGACACCCTATATATTAGTCTACTATTCGTTTTAAAATAAACCTCATTATTGATACCACATACTTTATATTTATGTTAAAAAAAATAGTTATTTATGGAAAAAACGAAATTCATGGAAAAAAGACATAAAAACCTGAACAGTATTTAAATTTTGTACTTCTGGTATAATAATTAAACACATGTTTTACATAAATCCAAAATAATATGGTTTATATCTGGTTGTAATTTTTAGTAATTACATTATCGCTTTTAAAGCTTTTACATGTTTTTTATTTTAAATTGCCGATTTCGTAACGTCAATATTTAGATTTGTGTGGTTATCATTATCGGTTAAAAATAATTGCATCTGTTGATCACGTCATTTAGAATATATCTTTGAAATAATTATTTATTTGAACAAAAAAATCTTTAAGTGCATTATTGTAATGACGTCAATATCTACTTATTTCAATAATTATTTATGGCGGGTTTAAACACACTTAAAAGACAATTAATTATGTTATAGCATCTTATAAATATTGGCTTGCTGGACCTCGTCAAAGCCATACGATATTATTACTAATGGTAATTTAAACAAATTTAATTAAGATTTGATCGGGGCGTTTTTAAATCAACGCTTACCATGTGAAGGCCACTATCGACAGTAAGCTTATATGGCAGAAATATTGAAGAACTTTGATAGCACAAATTGATAAACCATCATAATTTAAAAAGATGTTAAGTCAGAGAAACTGCGTCCATGGGGCTAAATTATAATGCAAATTCCAAGGATGTTTATATGTTCACTGACACTAACGGGCGGGTCTGTCAATGTTATAAATCTAGCATCTAGCATCTTATCAGAGGATTTACTGGGTGAAAGGCATAGCAGCTTTATCTGTCATAAATCTTTAATAGTAACAAATAACTGATAAAAAAAAATCGCCTGTAGACACATGTCAGGGTCACAGATGTTATTGCTAGCAGCGCTTAATAAAATGGGGTTATAATGGTAAAAATCTCAAAATAAAAACAAATATTATTCTAGTCGAGGTCGTCTAACATTGCAGTTTCGGCTTTCGAGTAGTGATCTGCAGCAAACTTTTATATTGGTAATAAAAAAGTTATCTGCGTTATCTTTAAGTTGTTATTCTGAAATCAAAGTTCTTTGATGGTCTTTGGCAGGAGAGATCCTAGAGTCCAAGTTGCTTCCAAATTGAAAATGAAAGTGTTAAGCAAGAAGCTAAGTGTTCTGCAAAAATCAACTCAAAAGTTGTGTTTTGGGCCTTGCAGCATTTGTTGGCTATAAAAATGGGAGTTTTAAAAAAATAATAAGCCTGATAACCCGGGAAGCTTCTACTCAAAGATCTTGTTTTAGAGACCCGTTGATTTTCTATTTCTTAGGCCTTAAAATGCAGGTAAATTTTATAATTTTTAATGCCCAGGAAACTGGAGACATCGTGGCAATGGAATGTTGACTGAAAGATACTTTTATACTGCCCATGCTGATACGATACGATGATTGGGCAGATGATGTCTATTGAAAAATCTTGTTCAAAGAGAGAAAAAAGTTCATAGAATAAACACTGGCCTGTACTTTCTTTTTAGAAAAATAGCAATTTTACTAATATTAAATTTAAAAATATGAATTAATACATTTGTAGGATTTAACTTGTTTTTATGTAAATAGTTTGGATTACCTTTTTAATAAGATTAGAGTTAAAAAAATGTGTAATTATCTAATATTCTACTTTTATGACATGTTTGGATTAGGTTTTAAAAGTTCAAAATACGCTAAGGTATCACTCATTTAATGACATTAGATTAGTCTGATAACAGGAGGGTACAAAAATTATACTTTTTAACAACTGATTAAATATTTGTGGAATTTATGTAACTCAAGTATTAATGCCGAAAAAATACCGCACGCGTTTTTATTACATTCAAGTTCATGTGATAAATGCGTAAGCCTATTGAGTTTGCTATTTAAAAATCTACATATCTTTTGAATTTAAAAAAATATATTGTTTGTATCGTAATTTTACCATATATTTTGCTAGTCCTTTTGGTTTACCCCGTAGATACTTAAAAAATATTTGAATTTTTATGGAGATATCCAAGAAATAACCAAAATTTTACCTTATCATGTTATTTCTAACACTTTTTTTTTATTTCAGTTGACTATTGTTTTACGTATGGATGATAAGATGAATAGGCAACTAACTAGTTGTATATCCCCTAGTGATAATCCCAAAATACTAGCACAAGAATTAGTCCACTACGGTTTTGTAAATGAAGTAAGTACTAAATGGCTTTTTTTGAATTTGACATATTTATTTAAACTTTATTACTCTCGGAATAGAAATTATAGACCGTCAGTCCATCAAAGTAAAAAGTGAACAATTATACCCAGTATGCCCTTTTAAATAGAGAACATTGATTATGTGCTCATTATTTATTAATGGATTTTACACGATGACTGGTGTATTGACTAAATAGTCCAAAAAATAGCCACCTTAAAACAATTATACTCAGTATGCCATCTAATCGATACATACGCGATAAATAACCTTTCGAAAACTTAAATTTTGCATAGTAACTCTATATATATATATAATTTGCTAATGTGGATATATTTATATGTAGGTAGGTATATATATTTATTTGTCTGTCCACGTGATTCTGAAGTTATGGCTTGAGCTAAAATCATGAAATTTGGACAGTGGTAGTCTTTAGCAGTGGCTAGAACCTAATATACTGTTTTTTGAATTTCGCCCCCGGGGCAAAAATAGGAGCAAAAAAGTGTTTTTTTACCGTTAGCCGTAAGGAAGGCGTCTTATGGAGGCAGAGGCTACTTAATATTGTCTCTTGGGACGCTATTCTTGGTCATTCGCTTCTTTCAAGATCCGTCAAATCTGTTAATAAATTAAATGAAAATTCGACGGATCCTGAAAGATGCGAATGACCAAGAATAGTGCCCCTGGCGGAGACAGACTTTTCATCTAGTTACAAAAAATGGACAGACAGACCTTACTTGCATGCCAATATATTTCCGCCATATTTTTTTCATCGAATTTCTTTTGGTTTAGATGGCATACTAAGTATAAATTATTCCAAGCTGGCTATTAACTTTCTGGACAATAAACCGCAGTTATGTAAAATCTATCAATAAATTACCAGCGCTTAGTCCAATATTCAGTGTTTAAAAGGCATTCTAGATACGGATTGGTCCCTTTTTTCATTGATGGGCTGATGGTCTTTGATCACTTATTATGTTTCCAAAACACTTTACTTATTTCCTTCAAGACGTGTTTAATACATGTTATTTTATTTTCAGATTGATCGTGATAAAATAGCAACATTAATAGAAGAAACCCTTCAAAATTCATCGGGACATAGTAGTCCTACACACAAACTTAATTTTACTTCAGCACTACCAGAATCATTGCCCACAATGCCTGCGACGCAATCGGTAAGTTGAAATAATGTTATGGTTTTGTTTCCCGAGAACGAAAGATGAATTTCTGCCGCTCTAGTAGTCCCTGGAGTTATTTTGGAAGATTTTTTTAACACGTGGGTGATAGCATCAGTAGGTAGCGACTAGAGACTTAGCAATTTTTTGAGGTTAAGACACAAAAGGTTTATACTTGTCTCATCGTTTACACTCGGCCTAGACTGTGCCTCTAAGATTTTACTTAAATCATTATAAATATTTTGGGACCCCAGAAATATACAGTATGTCCGCGGATGCGGTTAACAAGAGGACAAATGGACCAAAAATTGAAAGATACGAAAAAAAGTCATTCTTGATAAAAAGTTCTGCTTGTCGAAAAAATATGAACTGCAATGAGAAAATAGATTTTTATCATACAGGGCGTCTCAAAAATGCAAAAACACGAGCAAACAGTCATTTTTTGGCCTTTTAACGTAAAATAATAAATAAAAAAGTTGCTCCAAATTTACTTCTAAACCTTATTCCGAACTTAGTGAAGAAAATTTAAATTTATGAAAAATTTAAAAAAATCAACATTTTTGCAAGTACCTACCTACGCATTTTACTACTTTTAATTGATTATCACCTTTACGTTACTAAACATTAATAAAAATAAATATACAATGGAAAAAATGTAAAATGTAAAAAAAATGTAAATGTAAAATGCGTACTTGCAAAATTGTTGATTTTTTTTTATTTTTCGTGAATTCAAATTTTCCTCAGTAAATTTCGGAATCAGGATAAGAAATAAATTTGGAGCAAGTTTTTTATTTATCATTTTACGTTAAAAGGCCAAAAAACGAGTGTTTGCTCTTGCTTGATTTTATATTTTTTCTTTTTTGAGGCGCCCTGTATGATAAAAATCTATTTTCTCATTGCAGTTCATATTTTTTCGACAAGCAGAATTTTTTATCAAGAATTACTTTTTTTCGTATCTTTCAATTTTTGGTCCATTTGTCCTCTTGTTAACCGCATCCGCGGACATACTGTAAAATTGACCACCTTTTAAAAAATTTCTAACACCTTTCTGTTTGGCCTTGACATGTTCTTTGAGAGATAAAAGTTTTTTTGGATTATGGGCATTGAAGGCGAACAATTTTGTTTAAACTCTCGGCGACCAAGAATAAATTTACCTAGCCATCTATAATTGGTGTGAAACTGTTTTTGACGTATTAAGGTAATTCCTAACTTCCTTTTTTTTTAAATCATAAGAGGTAGCGTTGACCGTCCGGTGGTCAAAGTAGACTCGTGAGGACAAAAAAAGGGCCCTGGCAATAACCGGTCTTACTAGCATGTCACTGTATTTTGGAGCACCTAGATTTGCCTTGCAATAACTTCGAATTTTGGAATAAGTCGGAGGCTGCGATTTGGTCTAGGGCCAGTTAAGATCGAAGTCTCCATCAAATATGAGAAGTCCCGTTTTTTAACTAAACCAAGATTTAGGGTGTAAACAAGGCAGACGGGTTAGTCTGCCTCTTGCTAAGGCTTTACACGGGGTGCACTGAGCTGGCAATTGACAAACTTCAAGCCATAAGGCGGAGATAAATTTAGTAACCCCTAATAAGCAAGCAAGCAAAGATTTTACTAAATCCACATATGTATAAAGTACAGTTCCTGTTTGACCTCCGAAAAGTGAAGTACGCGCGATAAGAAAACTACATAGTTTTTTTCAGGGAAGGCGGTTGAAGGAGCCGTATCGAGTGTTTTCACTCTCGAAGATCAAGGATAAACTTACGCCTAACGACGGAGTCCTTCTTCTGGGGCTAAGCGCTTTGAACGAAGATTCCTATATACCTGTTATTTTTTGTGGGGCCAACGCAAGAGGGATTTTCCTGTCGGCGGAAGATGGTTGCGCGCTCAGCAGGAAGCTTACTGACAGAAAGCGGTTTTAAATAATACCAGTAGCAGTTCTTGGTCGGATCGCCGTTGTTTGTGCCTTGCATCGATAATTTTTATTTAGGAAGTACAATTTTTGGAAAAATTTGGAATTTCTGGGGGTTGAGAGCCCGATTACGAAGCCTGGGAAAGCTCACGTTCTTCGGAACGTGTGACTGGAAAGGGGGGAGCTGGCATATTTATTCCAAGGGGATAGAAGCCAACAAAAAAGCAGTTCAATTCAATATGTATAAAGTACGTTAATGGGGTATTTGCATTTGATAAATAAATTTCTGATACATATATGGCATAATTCAAATAATTAGCAATATTGGATTCTTGTTCATCCTCAGCTTTTTATGTCATATTAGGAAAGATATTTTTTTGATTCTAAGTAATTTACGGACTTAAAGATTAGGGTTAAAGTAAAAAAAATTGTATATAGAGTTTATTTAATCCTTATTTTCAATTACATTGTTCCCATGCCCTTAAGAAGCTTGATTGCATTTCTTTGATAATAACTCAAAAATCTAGCAAATTTCCCTTCCTTATTCCACTGTTCTTTGCTAGTTTGACTAGTTCAATCTATGAACATAATTTTCTGACAGATCCAAACTAATTTTATGAATTCGGAAGCATGTGATTCAGCTGGGTATGACTAACTAAATCGTTCTGTAAAAATATTTCTAAAATGTAATTTTATTGCAGGTTACATCATTGCCAACAGTAAACTCAGCGCCTACACAAGTGCCCATGCACACCACCAGTTAGTGAAAAGCTGGCCACGATACGAGTTTTTCCTGAACAAAAAACTTTTTTAAGTGGAAAAAACGCGTCGGTATACTAGATGTCTTGGTTTTTAGAAGCATGAAGAACAGATGAATGACTCGACATGAAAAGTTTTTGTGGGAAGAATTACAGAGAATATTTTTTAAAATACAGTATGTTCATATACTAACAACGGGGATACTTGGGCCCGTCGTAGCAAAGCAAACTTACAAATAGTGTCAATTTCAAAAACTTATTTATTTTGTCTCTGTCATTCTTATCCACAATATCTCTGATAAACATACATATATAGAGATGCAGGGAATATTTTGATAAAACAATCAAACTAACATTAAAAAAAATCGAGATTATTTTTAACATTTACCAAGGTTATATTTCGACCTGCTTCAGGCTTGTGATACTATTAATTGTGTTGGAGAGAACGGGGTATAGCTCGCAAATATAGGAAAGTATTTGATTTTTTCGAATATGATTCTACGGCATGTATAAAGGCGGAGTTGTGGGATCATACATTTTCTATATTTGCGACAAAGCAAACTTACTGTAAGATGATTATTTGAGAAGACTGCGAACCGATGCTGGACATTGCGCTAGTCATATGACCATATGTTAATCTGTGATTAGAGCTCCGATGGCATACATACATATATTCAGCTACAGTCTAAACATCACCGTCTACGTAAGGCCGTGGGGGTAATTTTTAGACTGTGTACACTAGCAGGCGGACAGAAATAGAGTTATGAGAATATTTTGAGCACTTCGTTGATATACATAATGACCTTGTTTTTATGAAACACATTTTTTTCCCAAAACTATTTCCTACAAATAGATTTATTTTTAACCTTAATTAAGCTCTGTTGATGTAATTTAGCTACATAACAACACAGCTTTAATTTTTTTTTGTTTCAAAATTTTAGAGCTAATGGTTTTCGATATAGACCGGTGGCCATGCTAAATTGCCCTATATAGGGTGTTTTAATATAATATATAATATTAATTTTGCCAATTTAACCAAGATACTTTCACTTACATTGCAAAAACCATCTAATGCTAATGTCTTGTAAATAAATATACTTTAGTAAATATCCGCATGTAGTAAAAATAGTGCTATATTTGAAATAACTATTTACCTCTTTATCAGTATATCTCATCGTCTGTTCTGAACAAAATATTCTCGTAATTTCTTTGTGGATAAAATGCTATAAAAAGCTAATGTGTTAGATGTCAGTCGGTTTTTTTTTTGTAAATTTTTCGTATGCTATTTGTGAAAATGGCGCCTAAACAGTAAAGTTTACATCACATTGTAAAAATGCTTATTATTTTCTTTTCATAAAAGTGCCATTTATTACTCTTATTTACTTATACTTTTTATTTAAGTTCTAAATAATTAAGTTTAAAATCTAATACACATTTCTTTTGGGTTCATGTTTTGCTTAAGAGGACAACGCTAAGCATTTATTGATTCCAAAAGTTTGTTTTTTGAGTTGCATTATAGATGTAGTCTTTTAAAATGCATTTAAAACATTTAAACGAATATATGTGCAGAGGTTTTGCTAAATTAAATAAGCTGCTAAGCAGTGATAAATCGTCAATAAATATATATTCATTGTGATGTTTATAGCATTAAAAAAAATAAAATACCTTTCTTTATGTTCTGTTTTAAAATTAAACTGCTTACATAAAACATCTAAAATTCAAAAAGCAAATACATAAAATTTTCTTAGCGTGCCTTCTTAAGAGATAAAACATTTTTACTTGAGAAATTTGCAACAATATAAGAAGATTTTTATCTCCGTTTTTTAGGACCATTTTTAAATTTAACTGAGGAATGGCCAGCTCTTAAACGCAATCAGAATGTAAAATACAGTTTGATAAAAATAGAAAACTACCTAAACTGGGTCAAATAGTATCGGAGAATGATAATACAGTGTAAGGCCGAATGTTTCATTTATAATAAAAACTTTGATATTATTTTTCTTTAAAATTTTATTCTATATGATAGTTGCATTAAGAATACCTTATTTTGATGGCTTTTAATTTAAAGTTTAAAAATACAAGGAGATCTTCATAAAATAATTAATTCTGGTAATAAACATTTTTTAAACAATACCTAGGTCGCGGTGGAAGGGTGTTATACCCACTCACTTTAAACCTACCTACCTATCTACCTAGGTCTCTAAACTTTTTTGTCTCGTAGACCACTTGCCATGATTTTTGGTTTTGGGTAGACACCCTGCTTACCTAATATTGAATTTGTGTAAATTTTTTGACAACAAATGTATTTTTGACAGCTGGAGCTCTTGCAGGTCGCGGTCGACCTCTGGGGGTCGATGTAGATCACTTTGGGTATCATCAGTATAGTTAGCGAAAACAAAATATTACAATTTTTTGTTTTTGGGCTTTTCGCTTAAATAAGAGGACTTTAAAATTAGGTCTATTTTATGTATACATATTATTAGTAAAATTTTCTGGGAAATTATTACTTATGAATTTTTATTTTGCAAACATTTGAATGTGAATTGTGAATACTGTACTTTCAAGTACTAAATATTACACAATCTGGCCAAAACAGCTAAAAACTATTTTTAATTCTACAATATCATTGTAAAATATTACATTTCCTTTGTTAATTACGTATGTTGCAAATTTCTCAAAATTTTCTTTGGATATAAATTTTACTGGCTTCTTAATAAACCAAAATACGTAATGAATACAAATCCTTCTAATAATAAATTCCTTGCTTCCGTTCTATTTAAAAATACTCGTCGCAAATGTATATGTTATGATTTGCTCCTTAAGACTGATTGTAAATTAAATTTTAGAAGCAAAAACGCAAAACTCGCCTTTAGATTTTAGTCTGGTAGATAAGGGCAGGACCAAAACCAAGGAGCTAAGGTTTGACCAATGCGAAAATTAGTATGAAACCGCTGTATATTGAGCTTATACACTAAAGGGTCGCTTGTACCGACGAGATATAGCGATAACTGCACCGCTGCAATAAAAACATTTTGCTCTTCTCGTGACCTAGCTGTCAAGCTATGAAATAGCCTGACAGCTAATTTAAAACAATAATAGGCAACATGAATCATGTCAGTAATGAATAAAACTGCATTTAAAAACCCCAATAATGCTATTTATAGGCTGATATTCTTAAAACGATGAAAAAATATTAAATACAGTACCATAATACAAAAAAAAGAAAAAAATATCTGCGCACCTCTAAGATCTGGGACACACTGACAAGTGGCTAAAGCACAGTTAATGCGGGGTTTTTACGACTTAACACTAAACTAAATAAGCAAGTAAACAAACTGTAAACATAATCAGAACTAAATAAAATGAACAAATAATTTCGAAAAAAAAAAAAAGTTTAAATTCATACTGCAATTGGTCGTGACTTCAAACGAAAACCTTAGTTATTAAACTTGATAAGGAAGGGAGGAGGGAGATACCGCTGAACAATAACTTAAGTAAAATTTTTAAACAATTTTTTTCTTTATTTTAAGCTGTTAATTCGTTTTTTATGTATTGGTATGAAACATATCGAAGTACGAGTATTGCAGCAATGTACGGTGTCATCTGTAGAGGTACAATTATCGCTATCATCTTGTTGGGTCCATATGGCAGATCCTGTGAAGTCACCTTCAAAAGAACTAACAACTGTCAATTTAAGTTTAAAGTGCAATTATAATTCTCCACCAGTAAGAATTGTATAGCTAGTTCCCTTTTATGTTATACAGGGTCGCTACATGATGCTAATTAAAAAAAAAGAATGTTTCTCTTAAATATATAATTATTTACGTACACAGCAGTGACCTAAAATGTTTGCAGTGAACAGAAAATGTTTTAATTCTTGATCTCTCAAAATTTTACACCTAATAAAATATGGTGCTTAAAGAAGCTTAAATTTTGATGGAGTCTAATTTGGAGTTAAGTGTACAGGGTGTCCCGAATTCGAACCTCATCATTGAAGTCTTGGAAACTTGAAGAGATACACGGTCGGTTAAATGGAGGCAAAGTTGTGCAATTTGATGCTTATTAAAATACCACCTTAAAAGTTTAAAAATTTAGAATACTTCCTAAGACTTAAAAAAAAACGAATATTCACGATTTTATTTTTATTTTTTTATGACTCTATTTGACTCTATAAACAAAATAAATTTTGCATTCAAATTTCTGTTTTTTCTGTTCTACAAGACAGTGTTATTAGATACACACCGACGTTTCGTCATTGAGCTGCCATCATCAACTTTGTTTTTTTAAATACGGTCCTGGATTTTTAATTTTGGATTTTAGGAGCTTCTAAGATCCCAAAACCAATGATGTATCGTATTTAAAAAGCATAGTTAGTAATGGCAGCTCAAAGACGTAACGTTGGTGTGTAAATTTAAAAACACTATTTTATAGAACAAAAAAAGTAGCAATGGGAATGTAAAATTTAGTTTGTATGTACTATTCAAATAGAGTCATAAAAATAAAAATGAAATCGCAAATATTCGGTTCTTCGGAAGTATTCAAAATTTTTAAACTTTTAAAATGGCATTTTAATCAGCATCAAATTGCTCAACTTTGCCTCCATTTAACCGACCTCGTATCTCTTCATGTTTTCAAGATCCCAATGATGAGGCTAAAATTTGGGACATCCTGTACAACGTGGACTAAAAAGATAAAATTTTAGTCCTGCAAGATACATTTTTTGAAACGCAATGTATTTAATACAGCAGTTAAAGGTCATAAAATATTAAATGTTTTTTTTATAAAGTATAGTTTATGAAAAAATTATATGCAAATATCATTTTATTTCGTTTTCAGGACAAATAGTTTTGGTAACTATATGTCACACAATACTTAAGTTTTTAACACTTTTTATGTTATTTCAAGAGCATTGAACTTTAAAAATGTTTTATTTGGCGAATTTACATTTTCATATGTATATTGTCAGCTTCTGTATATTTTACTTGAAATCAGACCCTATTAAAATGAGCTTTTCTTTTTATACTATTTTTTTTTTATTGAAAGAAGAACTTTTTTACAAATTATATATAAAATCTGACATCAATTCGATAACTCAAGATTACAAACTACAGGCGGGACAGGCTTTTTATATTTCAAAAGTTGAACGATTAAGCTTTAATATCAATAAATTTAAGCCAAAACCTAAAATTTTAAATTATTGTTCATTGTAGAATGAAAAATTGTTCTCGAAATTGTTTCATAGTAATTTTTAAATTTAATTAAACAGTTTATTTTGGCAGTGAATAGGCAAACGTTTATATTATTTTTTTTATACAGAGTGATCCATGTCTGAAGTAATATTCTTATTATATTAAAATAAAATTGATGCCATTTATTCTATCGTCAAGAAAATAGATACTTAGTTGTAATTAGACCAAAGTCGTTATTGCTACCAAAGAATGTATTGTAACATTTATAGTGATGTATTCTTTTTCACACAGTTAATAAATGCCAAAAACGTCAGTCAAGTAAAGAAAAACTCCCTAATTAAAAATTATGTATGTTACAATATGAGAAAAACAATACCAAACATTTTGCGCTATGCTTGATAGAGAGCGAAACTTTTATCATTTAATTATTTAGTGATATACTGACTTAATAAAATGTAAAAAAATAGATTTCTTACATGGATCATTCTATACATCTTCGCAAATCTAACACTTATCGCTATTGTTTTCTTGGTCAAAGCTTCTCACATTAAAAATGTCTAAAAACTTTATTTTTACCAAAAATATCAATTAAGTCTTTTTGCCAATTACACTGACACAGTAAGCAAGGTTTAAACTTATATCAGGCTTACGCGTCAGTGTAAAACGGCTTTGCAATGCATTTAAATAAATTTTAGTGTTTTTAAGTTTAAAAAAGAAACTTATGTAATTAATTATGTTGCCAACGAAATTTTTTGTTAAGGCCTATAAGTTTAAGGTAATTAAAAAAGAAATGTGTAAGCGGGAAAGAATTTTTTTGAGATTCAAGTGGTTCTTAAGGTTTGATAAGGTCAAATCAAAAGTAATACAGGATGTTGATTAAGTACATACCCAAAGTCAGGGGTGATTTTTTGGTAAATTTTGTCCTTATATCTCCAGTTTTCTAAAAATTACTTTAGGAGGAATCAATTTTTTTTAACCATCTTATAAGGAAAAAGGTAAATTTAACGAATTGTTTATAGAAGTATATTAGGTGATCCAAACCAGAGTCATAATTTTTTCTGACATTTCTTTACTAATCCCCATAAATCAATAAAAAATAATTCTAATAATAATCTTTCCATGTTTTTACACTAAATTTTATTTTAAAATTTTTATGTGCCTTTTAAGTAAAAAGCATTTTTTTTGAACTTCAAACACCTGATTCCTTCTTAGCGAAGTAATTACAGTTATGTTTATAAAACACTTTATAGCTTAAAGTTATTTCAGAAATTGCCCTTAAAGTGTGACTAGATATGTGCTTAACTAGCAACCGATATTTAATTTTAAGTTTAGAATTACGTTTACGAAATGTTATATTTTAAAACGCTTTAAAGTATACATACATACATATTGTGAATTAGGCATAAGCATTAAAAGTTATTACTTTTGGAATTACATTATCAAAAATTAATGCTGCTGCTTTTTTTATTAGTGAATAAAAACTGTACATATTAATTACTGTAATTGTCTGAAAGTGTAGATATTAAATTTTTTATTGAAAAATGTGTAGAAAATAAAAAGTAAATACACTTATTATTTATTATACCACCGTTTTAATCTCTTTTTTTAACCTTAATTAAAATCGAGCCCTTTTAATTTCAGAGTGACAAATTCAAAAACAACTGAATCAAAATGTGTGGCATTAATCCAAAAAGTTAGTGACCTTTGTTACAAACGCAACAGAACAATAAGATCTTTTCTTATTTTTTTTGGTTAAGTAATTTTTAAATTAAAATGGCCCGATAATAATTTTCTTTTAAAATCTTTATAATTTCGTTATTTCATCATAAACGGTATTCCAACAAACTTTTAAAAATGATATTAGGAAAGGCTGCTGTAAAAGTGTGCAAGCTTTCACGGCCGATCTTAATTACTGCCTGCCGCAGTAGTAGACGAAACGTCAGGTAGAAATACCAACAGACCACGGCAAATAAGCCCGGAAAGCCCATATAATGTTTGTTGTGCTGTAAAAACCTTGCCAATTATGAAAATGCGAAAAAACGTTTAATGATTGTTCAGATACAATAAAATCAATTAGAAAACATTTTGCAAAGACAGTGCCCGGGTTACATAGGCATTTTATATATATAATCAGTATTTTTATTTTAAAATATTTAGCGTGCCGTTATTATGTCAGAACTTTATTCCATGTAGTTTTTGAAATACTGCAACCCTACATTTTATTTTAAAGATTAGAAAACTGCCTCGTATTTTGCAATTGACAAAGGAAAGATGTAAAAATTACTACATGGTGGTTTCTGGGCTACCCTCGATTTAATGATTATATTTACAATGTACCCAAATGTACACTTTTTGAGATAAAATAGACTTTGTTTTTCCTGGTACAAAGCACACTCTATCTTAATTGCAATTAATTCAGCAAAATTAGTTATCCAAGCCTTTCTTAATTCAAAATTTATTTTTTTCAAATGCAGCAAACTTTGACATGGTTAGTCAACACTAACTACTAGGTGCTAAAATGTGCTCAAAAATATTAATATCTGTACAAATGTTCACCTGACTTTCATATTTAATTATTACCGGTTCAGGCGGTCAAGTATTTTTGAGTAAAAAGGTAAAGATGACATATTTCAAGAACTACCTAAAATAAAGATGACATTTGGAGGTTTTTAGTAAAGCTAAGTGCTGAATTTATTGCAAATTAAGAAAACTTTGCCTTCTATTTGAAGAAACGAATTTGCCTAAAAGTGTACACTTGGCAACACTGTAGGTGTTAACATCGCATTGAGTCTATCCAATAATCACTATGAACTAATTATATTTTTTCTTGGTGCCGTTTGCAAAATACGAGACCCTTCTAGAGTTTTTGAATGAAAATGTAGAGATGTCATATTTTAGAAACTATGTAGAATAAAGTGCTGCCATTGAGAAGTTTTAATAACGGCGCTGCGCTAAATTCATTGCAGTAAAAATAAATTGGGCTTCACATTTGATAGTTGCCTTCGTTATTTCAAAAAGTATACACTTAGCAACATTACAGACATTATCATTAAATCGGACGTATCCCAAAACCACTACCTAGCAGATTCACCTTTTTCTTTTGTGTCGTTTGCGATTGTGTTTTGCAATTTTGAAATTTTTAAATGAAAATGCATAGTTAGCATATTTTAGAAAGTACGTAAAATAAAGTACCAATATTTAGACGTTTTAGTAATAGCGGTTTGCTAAATTCGTGGCTTTAGAAATAAACTGGCATTGCATTTAAAAAAACGAAGTTGCCTTAGTTATTACAAAAGGTGTTTAGTTGGCAACATTGCAGGTATTGGGTGTTTTTCAATTACAGCACAAAAGCGCATTATGTGGCACAATGCTCTGAAGCTCGATTATGCCCAGATAAGAGCACTTACGTACAAAAAGTGCTGAGCATTGTGCCGCAAAATGCGCGTTTTTACATTTTTTTTTCGTTTGCGAAATACGAGACTATTGCGGGACTTTTGAAAGACACTGAATATTTAAAGAATACGATACAAGAACTTCAAGCAGTTTTCTATGGAATGTATTAACCTTTTTCTCTGTTAACTGATAAGGATATGAAGGCTTTTCTTTTCTTTTTCTTTTAATGTTGCATATTTAATGGACATTTAATTGATTTAGCTGTCTTAAAGCATTTGTGCTCTGACAATGAATGAAATAAAAAAACGGTTTAAAGTAAACGAAGCAAAAAAATCGAATATAAGACTTGCCAAATTTAACGAAGTTATGAGGTCCATCACATCACAAATAGGCCCATCTTCATTGGGCAGTCTGGGCAAGTGCCCAGGGCCCAGTGGCGTACCCCGAAAAAAGTTTTGGGGGAAGCCATCCCAACCGCAGGCGATTTTTACCAAGAAGTCCTTAAAATCGTCAAAAGAATAAGAATTTGGCGCCCTCTTAAATGGCAAATGGAAAGTCTCCTCCCGCTAGCTAGGGCCCAGGTCTTGAAAATAATTTTTTTCAAGTCTTTTGGGGGGAGCTTGGTTTGCCCCCCACTGGGTACGCCACTGTCAGGGCACCACGTTCCATGGGGCCCCCTAGTTCTGGTCAGATCACCAACGGATAACTGACATTACAGATTACGGTAGATTTGTTTTTTTATATAATAAAATTGTATTAAACACACCAAAACCTACTACTAGTTCAGTAGTACGCAAGTAATCAACCGAGAAGCTTACCTTCTGAAGATGCCAACCACTCTTGCTGCTTGCTGGCGAAACGTCAAGAAGACCAACTCACCGACGACGTCCTAACAACCCAAAAAACAGTAATCTATCTGATAATGGCTGCGAAAGTATACACAGTTTATTCTCTCGGGGATGTTTTATCCTAGCCTATGCATTTGGCTGTTTTTACTAATTTGTCAAACAAAGCGCAAAAGAGTACTGGTTACTGGTTAGTGAAAGCTTCTTTTAAAGTAGAAACCGATCATCCCTACAAATTTTAATTACTTAAAACTTGGCAACATTGCACTTTACTGCCACAATTTAATGAAAAATGTTAGAGGTTAAAAGTGATAAAATTTACTACTTTAATTTTTTTTTTAATTAAAAACTTGTAAAACCTGCATTTTTTTTAAATTACTATTAAAAACATTACCTTTTAAGTAAAAATATTAAAAATGTCAAATTCGTGTTTCCAAAAGATGTGATGAACCCGAAGTTACGTGCGGTATGCTAATAAAAAATTGTAAATTATTTTAAATTTAAACGTTTTTATTGCTCAGTTAAGATGCCACACTACAACTTCGCCGTAGAAACGTCACTTTTTCTCCTTATAAAACCCTACTATTTTGCGCAATACCGCAAATAGGGCTATTGTGATTTGATAAATTTAATGACTAGCCACAAGAAATTGTTCTTGAAAACAGGAACTAGAGGACAAATGTTACTTTAATTTAGGAACAGAAATCTGATTAAAAACAAAAAATAAAGTACCTACCTCTTAAGCTATAACGAATGCATAAAATATCCTACTGTTTTTATGCACAGTTTTACTCGGCAAATCCTATTTTGGACCACTAAACTTATTGTTTCCAATTACAAACTGTTGACAAAATAATTTGGGTAATTTGTAATTTTGCAACACTTGAATTTGTGTTTACTTTAGTCGCACTATCAGATAAACTATCGGCCGGGGTGATGATTGCGGTTAAATTTTAGGAAAAAGGACTTTTGGTTGCTTTGCTTTTTTCCCCTTTTTTGGTTCCTTCCCCTCGGTGGACGTTCAACCAGCTCTCCCTTTTCAAAACTTGTTATCAACGTGGCTTTCCCAGGTTTTGTACGGGAATTTGGATAGTGGCTCAGCCCCCAAAATTCCGAACTTTTCAAAAAAATTAAATTTTCAAAATTTTTAAAATATTTTTCTTATCGATGCAGGCACAAAAAAAGGAAAATCCGACCAAGACTGCCACCGGTATGGATAACCGTTTTCCAGATGCCTCTTCCTTTTTGAGCGCGCAACCATCTTCCGCCATTTGGAAAAAACTTGAATTTGTGTTTACTTTAGTCGCACTATCAGATAAACTATCGGCCGAGGATGATTCGGAAATTTAAATGGATTTTGCAGTTGTTTTTTTTTTTTTTTTTTTGGTCTCCGTCGGTGGGACGTTCAACCAGCTCTCCCCTTTCCAGACACGTTGTTATCAACGTGGCTTTCCCAGGCTTTGTACGTGGAATTTGGATAGTCGGGTTTAGCCCCCAAAAATTCCGAACTTTTCAAAAAAATTAAATTTTCAAAATTTTCTAAAATATTTTCTTATCGATGCAGGCACAAAAATGGACATCCGACCAGATGACTGCTCCGGTATCGCGCATAACCGTTTTCGTCGTACTGCCTCTTCCTGCTGAGGCCCCAACCATCTTCCCCCATTAGGAAAATCCCTCGTGCGTGGGGCTCCCAGAAAAAAAAGGAAAGGAATCACCCTTAAGGCTTGGCCCCAGAAAAGGACCCATCTTTTGGCTTGAGTTTCTCTTGATCCCCGATGGTAAAAGCCGCTGATACCCCTCCTTCAGTTGCCTTCCCGGAAAAACTATGTAGTTTTTTATCGCAAAAGCACTTTCCCCGATCGGAGGTCAAATAGGAATTCGATTTAGCGTTTGGGAATGAAAAAAACGTCATTTCAGGTTATTGGGTGATTTTAGTGGGGCAACCTGTCAAAATCTGACATTTTGTTAAACATTCTAAACCGTTTAACTTAGAAAAATTTTTAAAGCTCAACTTTTAGAATGTTTCTGTCAGATTTTAACAGGTTGCCTACTAAAATCATTGAAAATGAAATGACGTTTTGTTAAATTTTCTAAACCCTAAACCATTGCTAAATTTAACAACGCGATCATCACTCGGCCGTTAAGCCGGAGTCTCATGCATCCGATTTCCGACGATCCGATCATCCAAAAGTATTTTGATTGGTCAGAACTTTGTGGCGCACAATGTTCATTTTATATATATTCAATAGGAATAGTTATTCTAAATGGGGTAGATCAAGGGAGATAAATTATTCTAGTTTTGAAGTTTAAGATACTATTTATGGCTGTAGTACATTGCCAAAATTTGAAAAACGCACTTAAAAACAAAGAAAGAGAAACCCAAAATCAAATTCATATAGGGGTGAACAATTTTATTTTGCATTAGCTTTATTAGAGGCTTTAAATTTTGCAAACATTTTTGAGGCTCTATTTTATTTTCCTCTATCTGATTTAAAAATAAAATATTTTACAAAATAATTTTAGCCTTGGGGGAAAAAGACTTTTAATTATCTCACCGGGTAAAAAAATACATTACATTTGAACCGAACCCCGAAACCCAAAAGTCCCAAACTTACCAACATTCAAATATATTCTTTTACTCCGCACTTTTTCAATCCACCGTATATTGCTTTCTTTTGCTAGATACTTTTTTAACAACCGATAGCAAATATATATTTTTATTACCTCTTGAAAAAAAGTTTTTTACCCGAACAAGGGTAGAAAACAGACTTTACCCCCCCTGTTCCAGCCGAGCATGCTAATTTTTTTTTTATGCCTTGTAAAACAATGTCTTGTGATTTCAAATTTGACGTTATACTTTGACAAGTCTTTAATACGGGGTTTATCCAAACAATCAAAACCACAATTTATTAATAGAACATAAATTTCAAAGATAATTTTTGAAAATTTAAATGAAAAGTAGTGAAAAAAATTACATACATTCCTCTAGACTCTAGAGCAACGGTTGGTAACAGACGGACAGCGGTCCGTATGCGGACCGCGAAAGGACAAACCTTGGACCGCCAAATATTGTAATTGATGGTGTACTATACCTTTATTAATTGAACTATTATTTGAAATTATTCTCAGTTGTTTTTTGTAGACCTCGTTTAAATTTTCCCACAGTATCCGGACCTCCACCAAAACACTTGCCGCCCTCTCTTTTGAGTAAAGGCAAGAGGGATAATTTTTCCCAATGGCGAAGTTTGTACTTTTTTTATAGTTAGTATACTTCCAAAATTTTAAAAAAGCACTTAAAAACAAAGAAAAAAGAAACCCAAAACCTAAACTTTAAATGGGGTTTAGATTTTGAAAAAATTTTTTATGTTCTATTTTATTCCCCTCTACTTGATTTAAAAGTATATTTTAGAAAATTATTTTAAGCTTTGGGGATAAAAACTATCCCTTTTGATTAACTCACCGGGTAAAAAAGTAGGCTATATCATAACAACGCTCTCTTAAATGAGTATAGCATATTTGAAACGAACCCTGGAACCCAAAAGTCGGAAACTTACCAACATTCAAATATATTCTTTAACTCCGCCCTTTTTTAATCCACCGTATATTGTTTTCTTTGGCTCCACACTTTTTTAATCCACCGTATATTTTTTTCTTTTCTCTGTACATATAAAAATCACAGAACTTACACATTGTTACATAAATATTTTTTACAAAGATGTATAATCTATTCACTTGATGTGGGCATCCCGTAGCCTTTTATATAAAATAATCTTACACAAAAGAGGTGATTTGAGATCGAACGCGAAAAACACCATAGGGGGTCTTGGCAAACAATTTTAAAACCGTAAGTATCGGTGTTGTTCTAACAGCGTTCGATCTCTACCTCATTATCAGGATAAGAAAAAAATATACAAACCCAGATTTTTTTATATTTGTATTTGACCTGAACGAATAACAGAAAACGATCCAAATTGTGTGTATTTAGGTACAAAAATAGGAATAGGTTTCTTAGTTAAGTGTAAAATAATTTAAAGGGGCAAAGTAAAACAGACAAGTGTGGTAGTGAAGTAAAATGGAGCTGTTAAAAAGGATTTACTCACGAGTGCATACAGTGTTCGCCACAAAGTTCGGGCCTATTTTATCCCGCTGGTATGTAAAAAATTTAAAAATATGTCATAATATTTCTTGATTACTGAGACCTACCCAGATTATACTTTTATTTTAATTTTTATAAATAATAACTTATTTTAAACTTACATATTTTTTTTTTAAATTGAAAATAAAATTAATTTTTACAATTTTTTGGGCTTTGGTTTTGTGATTAAATTACCTTACTTGTGTTATAATTTTACACATTTTGAAAATATTTTATAATATCTCTTAACACGTTCACGACCGCTATTCCTAAATTTGACGATGCTATAAACCAACTACTTTAATTTTCGTATAACATCACTTTTGGCAAAATTATTTCAATTTTTATAGTTTTTGTGAGTTATTTTATTTTTTTTTTGGTACATATGTAAGGTCACAAATATGTGACATCGGTTTAGGTGAATAATAATTAAGAAACCGCATGTCACATTAATGTGACATAATATTTTAAATATATTGCACATTTTAGGATTTTACATTAAAAATTAAACAAAAATTATTTTTTTAAATATTTATTCAGAAATAAACATAAATTTAAAGAAAAAAAAATGTATGATAAAAAATAATAATAATTCTAAAAAAATATACCCAAATACTTAATACAATAACTTTTGATTTTTGCGAAAAATCCTATTTTCATTTGTGTGCCATATGCCAAAGCATGGAGATCACATAATCCTACAGGAAGGCCTTTATTGTCCTTACATGCTAAACATGAATACCAGCTCATGCTTCTCTTTTTTGTTGGCTGCATAATCTACATCTTTTCTCTTGTCTTCTTTGTATGGAAAATAATTGGTGCCTGAAGCTCCGCTTTTGATTTTCGTTTTGGACAATCTACTGCAAAAGTTTTCTTATTATTTGTTCTCTATCTTGAGATAGGACACTTTTTGTTAATGATTTTGTCCACTAACCAATTCCCATTCCATAGGCATATGTCCATAAGGTGAAAAAATACTTTCATATACCACCTGATAGTTTTTCTGGGTGTGCAATAATATGAGGTCATTTGATCCGCTCTGTCAACTCCAGACTATGCTTGTTATACTCAGCCACCATTTCAGGTTTGAATTTTTTTACTCCCTTTTTGAAGTTACTTCTATCATCCCTGATTTATGTTTACTTGAAATCATAAGGACGTCTCGCTTATCATGCCATTTTAAAACTTTATCTGTCCCTTTCTCTTCCATATAAGGTTACCCTTCTTTAGTTTTGTAGAGACAACTGTTTGAGGATTTCCCTTTCTATTTTTTTCGTAAAGTACCACACATGTATGTCTTATTTTCCAAAAGGTATTTCATTAAATTATAACTGCTAGTAAAAATTGTCCATATAAATTGTGTGTCCTTTTTGAAGGTATGTTTCCGCAAGTTTTTTCACTACTTCAAAGGATGGCCTAGCTTCATTTTTACTGTACCTTGTCCCAAATATATCAATAGGTCTAATACAAAAACCATCAGGGTACAAATTTCTGTAAAATTTAATACCATTTCATAATTCATAATTCATAATTTATTCATAATTTTACATATTTTATATATATTACAATTTAGTTTTAGTACTAATTCTATGGTAAAACCAAAGTCTTTTTTATATACGGCACCTAGCTGAATTAACAGCTGTATGTGCCTAAAACAAATTAAATAATAGGTATTTTACTATGAGATTCTATAAAAAAATAAAAAAAATATATGCTAATTCCCAAAATACATACATAATACACACACACACACACACACACACACACACACAACAGACACTTACATATGTTACATAAAGTCCAATAAGCATTAGAGATTTGGATTAAATCTGCCTAAAAAATATTAATAAAATCTACATTTCTTAAAAATATATATGCTCTACATTCTTTATTAAATTTTTTTGATTTTGGATTATTCTAATGCCATGCGGTAACAAGTTATAAAATTTTGGACCGAGATATGTCAAATATCTTTGATTTATATCTTTATGGCTAATGGTATTTGAAGGTTCCTTTGAGTTTTATTTCTGGTTTCATGTTGATGATCTACATATTTTTTAATTTTGTTTCTTTGTGGATATAGGAACATGCATCTAGAATATACAAGGATCTTACATTAAATATTTCTTCATTGTATAACAGATATGTAGGATATCGTTTCTCTTTTTATATATAATTTTTAAAATAAAATTCTGTACAACATTCAATTGTTTTAAGGCACTATTGTACAGACCACCCCAAACTATAATACCATATCTAATCAAAGACTCAACCAGTGCCTTGTATATCATCAACAGCAGATTTGTAGACAACATTTCACGCAAAGATAAAATTTGTGTATTAGTTTTCTTATATTATTTTTTAATTTCAAAATATGTTCGTCCCATTTTAAGTGTCTATCAATCATTATGCCCAAATATTTTGTACTTGAGACCTCTTTAATGGGTTTTTCAAAATTCTCCACAGTGATACTGGTAAAATTAGGACGACCAGCTGATGTTATGGAAAAGGCTATGTAATTTGTTTTACTCAAATTTAGTGTCAGTTTGTTATAGTCCAACCAGTTTTTGCTTGCTTTATTTGGAATGTATTGCCTAAATTTCAGCCGTCCTCTCCAAAGGAGTAATGCTTCATCCACTGATAAATTTTCTGATGGATAATATACTTTGTCAATATTATTCAAGATATGGTCGGTCAGGTTGGAAATCTTGTAAAGCCTACTATTAGTGTCATCTTCTGGAGCATAGAAACAAATGTTGCGGAAAATCGTTTCAAATCGATTTCTGCTCATAACTTTTCCAAATATAGGATGTTCAGTAAAGAGGATCGCTGCTCCAATAATGTCGTAGAAAGGGCATCTGTATATTTCCAATAAGAAGACAAAGGCCTAAGAATTTTTAAATTTCTTCAATATTAGTATCTGTCCACTACCGCCTATTACCCTTTTTTTCAAGAGAGGGGTTATTTTTACGAGTTTCAGCCCGTTTGTTTGTCCACTTGACAACCTTTTGTAGTAAAAAATTATTAACAAGCTAGAAAATGTGTCAAATGGTTCAATACCCAACGCAAAATTAATTTTAATTTCTTCTTTTGCCGCAGAAGATATAGGTTGCGGGTTATTTTCAGAATATCTGTTCATTCGTCACTGATGTTACTTCTACAATCATTATCATCATAGTTATATTTTAATTTGCGTTATTATCTTTATTATCTGTAATAATTTTATTTTGATCAGATACATCCTCTCTACTGTCTTCTAAACTTTCGGGTTCTTCGTTACTTTCTCCAGACTGGTATAAACTTTCATAACTATCTGAGTCACGTTCTTAATCTGGTCTTATATATCCTCTTCCACATCCATCTCTTCTCTGGCAACGTCTACCTCAAAAGCTGCATTATTTGCTTCTTGCTCGAGCTCGTCGCTATTTAAGAATTGGGATCGTGAACGTGTTAATTTGTTTCTGAACATATTCTGAAAGATAAAATGAGGTATTAGCTTGGTGTAACACAAGAGTACAAACGTTCTTTACATACGACATAACAAAATTTCCAGCCACCTATTTAAAACCATGCGTCACAGATATGTGTCATAAATAGTCCTATATTTAGGACACCCACAGCTAAGCTAAAATATATAATTTTTATGGGACTTACCTTAAGAACATCTAACACAATCAGGTATTTTATTATTATGGACAATACACCGCAAATATTATCAATTAAACGGAAGGCAATAACAACAGACGCCACGTTAATTTTAAAGGTTATGTATACATAAACTGTCCAACTACGAAACCGCGCGCCTCAAATGTGTGCCAGACTATGCTAGAAACTGGAACCAAATCGCATCCTTCGCCAGTAAACCGTTAGGAAATTATTCGTATTTAACCGCAATAGAATCGATGGCACATATTTGTGACGGTAGTTTCTCAGAAAAACTATGCGTCACATATATGTGCCACGTGGTCGTGAACGTGTTAATTAGAGATCGAACGCTGTTAGAACAACACCGATACGTCACGGTTTTATATCAGTTTGCCATATGAGACCGTGACGTATCGGTGTTGTTCTTACAGCGTTCGATCTCTACCTTGAGACCTACCCCTATTAATCTATTTATATATATTTTTTTAAATTAAACTTATTTGAATAATTTCTTTTTTAAGAAAATAAAATAAGGGTTTTACAATTCACTTGGACTTTGTTTATAAGTGTGACCAATTACTACCTTACTTATTTTATAGTTGTACAAATTTTTAAAATATTTTATAATAATTCTTTATGGGTAATCTACCTAATTCATCCAATTTTTTAAATTTTTCAAATAGCTAACTCAAACCTAAACTTATTTAAATATTTTTTTATGGAAAATAAAAGTAAGGTTTTACAATTCATTTTCTTATAAGTGTGATCTAATATTACCTTAGTTATGTAATAGTTATACAAATTTTAAAAATATTTTATACTAATTCTTGGTTACGGGTGACCTACGCCGATTATCCTATTTTTTTTTTTTTTAATTTTCAAAAAGCTAACCCAAAATTAAGCTTATTTAAAAAATTTTTGTTTTTAAAAAGGAAAATAAAATTAAGGTTTTACAATTCACTTGGGCTTTTCTTATAAGTGTGATCTAATACTACCTTAGTTATGTAACAGTTGTATAAACTTTAAAAATATTTTATACTAATTCTTGTTTACGGGTGGCCTAGCTCCTTTATCCTATTTTTTTTTTCAAAACGCTTACCCAAAATTATAAGGAGATAATAAATTAAAATTTAAAAATTAAAATTAAAATTTTAATAAATTAAAAGATAAGGAGATAATAATTAATCAAAAAAGCATCACAGATGCCCAAAAAACAAAACCTTTTGAATATTGAATGCACTGTTTAAAATAAATTTTAGGTTACTTTAGAACAGAGGTTCTCAAACTTATTTCCTCTAACGCCCACTTTGAAAATCAGTTATTTTGTAGCGCCCCGCCCCCCCATTTTTTTACCTTAAAAATCTAATAAGATATTAGTCTTGCCTGAAGTTTAATTAAACCTATATTTTAAACGAGATTTTTTCTACCAGAGAGAGAGCAATAATAATGCAACTTTACAATGTTAGGAGTATATTTAATTCAAAATAAACAATATTCAACATTGAGCAATAATAATACAACTTTACAATGAGTATCGGGGTAGCGGGAGGAGTGGCGGGATGGCGAGCGAGTGCGATGCGTGCGTGCGGCGGAAGGTCACGTCAGTCGCCGGCCAGTCGCGAGCCGCGGCAATGTATTTGGAATTTGTTCCTCCCAAGGAAGTTTTAAAACTTCCTTGGTTCCTCCCCGTACCTGCACTTCGCAAAAACGGTCCGCACGAACGTTAACGGACTATAATACAGGATTGCACAAATAAATCGTACAATATTTGTTCGCGCCAAAGGTGAATTATAATTGAACCTTTTAATTTTATTTTTTCTTTATTTTCACTAGATAAGGTAGTAGCAAGTCTTCAGCTTGGCCGCAACAATAGATATACCATTTTTAATACACGTGTCTTCGGAGGTGGGGCCTTAAATGCGACACTTAAAAACACGAATATTTGTCAGTGTTACCGCCCCCCTCTAAGCCTCCAACGCCCACAAGGGGGCGTTATCGCCCACTTTGAGAAAGACTGCTTTAGAAGATCGGTTAGAAAATACAAAAAAAGCGTTGCAGACGCCACATTTTTTTCTTAATGTAAACAGTACTTTATCAATTGTCTTTTATGGTTGTTGTGGAGGAGACATAAAAAAAGCATCGCAGATGCCAAATAAATATTTCAATATACAGAGAAGTGGATATATTGTCCGTAATGTAGACAGTTATATATTAATAGTTCTTTAATACTAGGGTAAACAAGAGCGTTAACAATAACAGAAAAAAGCGTTGCAGACGCCACAATTTATCTCTAATGTAGACAGTAATATACCAATAACTCTTTATTATTAGGGGACGAGAGAGATGAACAACAACACTAAAAAAAGCGTTGCAGACGCCACAATTTGTCAATAATGTAAGCGATAATACACCAATAGTTCTTTAGTATTAGGGTTAACAAGAGACTTATACAACAATACAAAAAGCGTTGAAGACGCCCCAATTTATCCCTTATGTAGACAGTAATATACCAATAGTTTTTTATTATTAGGGTAAATAAGGGACTTCAAAAATAACACAAAAAAGCGTTGAACACGCCACAATTTATTCCTAATGTAGCCAGTAATATACCAATAGTTCTTTATTATTAGGGCAAACAAGAGAGTTGTACAACAACACAAAAAAAAGCGTTGCAGACGCTACAATTTTTTCCTAATGTGGATAGTAATACAACAATAGTTCTTTAATAAAAAAGGTGTACATAGCAGCTGAACAACACAAAAAAGCGTCGCAGACACCACAATTTTTTCTTAATGTGGACGGTAATAATGCAAAAGTTCTTTAAAATTAGGGTGGATAAGATAGGTAAACAACAATACAAAAAAGCGTCGCAGAGGTCACAAAGCAACATTCCTTTAATATTAGTGAGAACATAATAGTTGAAAAACAAACACACAAAAGCGTCGCAGACGCCCTAATTTCTCTAAAATAGATACTACTGTATCAATAGTCCTTCGTAATTAGGGAAAACTATAATTACAATTTTTTTTAGCTGGCAAATGCTATTAGCTATTTTTTTCAATATTTAAAAATTAACAAGTCTATTTTTTTTGGGTACCTAACTATCGGTTGGGTGTAGTAAATTGGCAAGGAGGGTAAATCTTATAATTCTCTATCACAGAATTTTGCCGGATTTATACCTTTTAGTACTCATTTTACGAGGGTGCTCTAATGGCATAGTTCCCTTGACACCAAATCCCCCCTGGGGTTTTTTTTTCGACTATGGGGACCACAATAAGGTTATAAATTATTCGACCGATTTCTGTTTTAGAGTATAAGGAGTAAATATTTTTTTTTACATCTGAACATTACTATATCTATAGCACTTTGTAATTATGGAAAAAGGAGATTAATAATTAAAAAAGCATCCCAGATGCAAAGTACATGTTTTTTTTTTAATTAAGAAGCACTGTATAAATTAAAATTAACAACAAATCCAGCTAAAAACAACAAAAAAGCGTCGCAGACGCGATATTTTTCTCTTAACGTAAACAGAATTGTATTATTAGGTCTTATAAAAAACTAATTAATTAATTTGCATCGCAGATGCAAAATATTATTTTTTTAAGAATATAGAAAGCACTATAGGAATTAAAGTGGTATGTTTAAAAAAATAGCTAATATCATTTTGCTATATTACTGTCTACATTAGTAGTTGTGCCTAAATTGTTTCATATGTTTCAAAAAGCGATGCGAACGCCTTAATTATTTTTTTTTGTAGACATAACCTTTTGTGATTATGGAAAACAAGATAATTAATTAAAAAAAACATTACAGGTGCCAAATATTATGTTTTAGGAATATAGCAAGCTTTGTATAAATTAACATATGCTATTTAGAATCCAGTAAAAAACAAAAAAATGCATAAAAAATAATGCCATATCTACAAAATCTTATATAATCAAAAAAGCATCGCAGGTGCAAAATATTGTTTTTAAAAATAGCTTATACCATTTGCTACATTACTGTCTACATTGCAACGAACAAACAATTTTAGTCTAGTTAGAAAACAAAAAAGCGTTGCAGACGCCATAACTTCTTTAATATGTATGTGAATAGCAAAATATTAATAGTTAGTCCCATGTTATTTCGGAGATCGAAATAATCGCACAAAAAAACATTGCAGATGCAAAATATTTCTTTATTAATGTTGGCGGCAGTATTTAAATTCCTGGTTTAGGTTTTAGACAAATGACAAACACTAAAAAAAGCGTCGCAGACGCCACAATTAAATTAAGTCAATGCAGATATGGCACTTTTGTTACGACTGTATAAGGGACCTTTTGAAATAATCTTACAAAAAAGTATTACAAATGCAATTTCTTCTTTTAATATATAAAGCAGTGTTTACATTGACATTTCATGATATTATTTAAAATCTAGCTAAAAACAATTTTTTATGAATGTAGGAAGCAAAAGTTATGTTTTTAATTAAGAATATTAAAAGTTCTTAATAATAAAAAATATTTAGCTTGATGTTTAAGTGTACAATATAATCTGTAGTTTTTTTTTGGGATATTTAATTTTTTACTTGTATTAATTAGTCTGTTTTTTTCAGGGTATTTTATTAATTTTTTTAATGCTATATTTTTTTAGGGTATATGAATTTTTACAATGTACCAGTTAATCTGTATTTTTAGGGTTTTTTTTAAATATACTAGTTCTTTTTTAATCCTATTGTTTTATAAATGTACTAATTATTGTTTTTTTTTTCAGGTAATTTTAGCTTCTCAAACGCACTAAATAATATGTTTTTAGAGTATTTTTATTTTTAACATGTGCTAATTAAACTGTTTTTTTTTCAGGGTGTTTTATTTATTTTTTAAATGTACTTATTACTGTTTTTTCAGGTGTTCAGGCACTCAATATTATGTTTTTATGGAGTACTTTAATGTTTTACTTGTACTTATTATTATGTTTTTTCCAGGGTGTTTTAATACTTTTTTAATGTACTAGATATTTCAGTTTTTCATAAAACATTAGTATTTTACATGTACTATAATTACTGTTTTTTTTTAGGTTATTTTTAGCTTTAAACTTGTTTTTAGGGTGATTTAACTTTTTTTTAATATCTTCTTCTTCTTCTTCCCTGAGAGCCGTCTTGATTAACTACCAGAGGCAGGGCAGCCTCATAGGCTTTTTGTGTCTAATCTCCCATTGTCTTTTATATCAATCCACCCATTAGTCTAGTTCCTTCTACAAGTCTGTATAACCCCGAGACTGGTTGGTTGATATATTCCTGTGGGCTCATTTCCGCTTGCCCAAATAATGCCTGTCTTTTGTGATTCAATGCTTTACATTCCCACAGGATATGGTAGGCTGTTTCTCACACATTCTGCAACATTGTATGAGCCTGTCTTGTGTAGGTGTCCTCTTAGTTTATCATGCCCTGTTAGCAACCCTACTGGTATGCGAAGTCTTTTTAATACACTAGATATTCCATTTTTTTTCAGGATACATTAGTATTTCAAATATACTAATTATTGTTTTTTTTTCAGGTTATTTTAGCTCTTTCCCTTTTTTTAGGGTGTTTTAATTTTTTTTAATGTACCTACTAGATATTTTATTTTTTCAGGATACATTAATATTTCAAATGGACTTATTACTGTTTCTTTTTCAGGTTATTTTTAATTTTTAATCTGTTTTTAGGGTGATTTCATTATTTTTTTAAATAAACTATATATTTTTTTAGGATACGTTAGTATTTCGAATGTACTAATTTTTTTCAGGTTATTTTAGCTCTTACTCTTTTTTTAAGGTGTTTTAATTATTTTTTTAGGATTTATTAGTTTTTTAAATGTACTAATTACTGTTTTTAGGGTTTTTCAGCTTTTAAAACGCTTTAATTAATATGTTTCTTAGGGTATTTTAATTTTTTACTATTATAGTACTTATTAATCTGTTTTTTCCAGGGTGTTTTATTTATTTTTTAATGTACTAAATAATCCATATTTAAAGGATACATTTGTTGCATTTTTAGGACTTTTTTTCAGTCTTTTCCGTACTAATTAATATTTGTGTTTTTTTCAGAGCGTTTTATTTCCTTTCTTTTTTTTTCAGGGTCTATTAGTTTTTTAAATGCTTTAATTTCAGGGTATTTAAGTTCTTGAATGTACCATCTGATGAATGTTTTCAGGTTATACCAACTATAACATAAATAAATTCTGCACTATAACTTTAAATTAAGAATACTCAAGAGGCTTTGAAAACTCTTTAATATAGTTACTAATTCATTCTTAATGATGATTCAATTAAAATTTAAAATTGCAAATATTTTAAGGTCTCAGTGTCTTCTTGGCAGCTGCTTACGTTTCAGCTTGGAGTAAGACATATAACGAGTAGGCGGCTGTCTGTTGTTGTCCTTAGAGACCGTACAACACTGATGATGGCAAAGGAAGGCCGAAACAGTTGCTGAGGCCTTGGATAATGCGTAATAAAGGTACGTGTAACTGTGTTTCTTAAGAAATAAATAAAAATAGTGTTTATAATTTAAAAAAAGTCAGCGGTATTAAAAAAAATCTTGTATTTATTTTATTTTTTAAAATATTATGATGGGTCTCATATATTTTTCTTTGATTTCAGTACCTTAATGGGTAAGAAGATTAAATTAACTAACATTGACATCATGAATTTGGTAAGTGGTATGTTTATAAGAGTAGTTCTTATGTTGCTAAAAAAGACCTATAAAATGCAAAAAATAGCCATCTTGGAAGTTAATATGCCATCCAAACCAAAAGAAATTTGATGAAAACAAATTATGGCGGAAAATTATCGGCATACGTGTGTGTCTGTCTGTCTATCAGCCTAAGGGCCAAGCTCGCCCATGGCTCTTGTTATGACAACTGGTGTTTTGGAACAATCGTGCTTAATATGCTGAGTTAAAGCTTTCGAAAAATTATTTATCGCGTTTATATCGATTAGATGGCATATTGAGTATAATTATTCCAAGATGGCACTTTTTTGCACTTTATAGGTCTATTTATATTTTTTGTTTAATCTTGTAAAACCTATCAATACATGATCAGCGCATAGTCAATACTCACTGTTTAAAAGATCATACTGACTTTTTTATATTTCGATAGGTTAGATATCCAAGACTATCCCCTTAAAAGAATTTTTGGAAATTCAAATTATTTTAAAAGTTATAGCTAGTTATTGTTCGGCCAATGAAGCTAGTGGCCGTCGGGAGAGGCAGGCCGAAGTATGCTTAAATTTTTTTTTATCATGGATCGAGTGAGGTCTTTAAACAAATTTTTGTAAGGTAACCCTGTAACATATTTACTTGTGCACAGCATAACTAACAGGCAGCACGATATCTCCCTGGCGGCGCCTTTGATATTTTTAAGCACAAAATACAAAAGAAACAAATATATAATTCAAATAAAGGAGACCGATCATATCTCAGCAAAACGTTAACTGCATCTTCGCGAGAAAAATGACCGTACTTTCCCGCCAATTCATAAAATCGGCTGCTGTTTCTTAGTGTGATACCCGTTTGTTGTGGTTACATAGAAAAAAAATGTTTTTATATAAATAAATAACCTTTATTTAAAACACATGATAAAAGTACATACATTTTATTTAAAAGAATGTAACTAAAATAATAAAAAATATTTTGTACAGAAGCTGCTAGAAGTAATATCTAAACATTTATTAAGTCAAAATATCAATAGGTGAAAAAATAAATGGTTTTGGGATTTTAACGTTTGATAAACGATGCCAGAGCTGTTTTTATGCTACGATGAAAATTGTAATAATAAACTGATTAACGCACCAAATATTTTTAATATACAAATCATTAATCGTAAATTTTGATTAACGTCCGACACTGGCTAGTATTTCGTATCTGGGAACAGTTTTTGCCGATAGAATTTAGCATTTAATAAGCAGCTTACGTTTTATGCATATCCAGGCGCGTGCTGGCCCACCGGGATACCGGGAAATTCCCGGTGGGCCCTTGTAAGGTTGCTTTAAAGGGCCCTCGTAAGCCTTAAATTCTACGACACGGCTAAATACATACATACATACGTAGCTATCTTCAACAGGAGAATTTGAAAGCTTTGTGGACCTACTATAATAAAAAGGTATGTCAAAAAAAAACGTTTAAAAGTTACCTACATTGGTGTATGTATCTATTTTATGGGTTTTTTAGTTATCTTCTTTTTTATTTGAGAATCTTTATTTGTTTATTTCACTTTATATTTGTTTAAACTTTGATGTATAATGTTCACATGTACGTATTTAATATCTAGTAGGCTTGAATAAATTTTCCTATTTGTCAATGTTATTCGGCGATGCCTTATGGACCCTGCAAGTAATAAATAGTTTCCCGGGCACTAAAATTGCTCCAGCACGCGCCTGTGCGTATCATAGAGTCAAATAGCCTGGGTAGTGGATTAAAGTACTCTTTTTTACCCATAAAACTTTTTTGTGTCACTCACGTAAAATCTAATTTCGCACCTACCAGTTATTTCAAAGCTATTTTTTTAATCATCTTTATAAACATCAATTATAGATTAAGATGATATGAACATTCTTACATGCAAAAAATATGTTTGTAGCAGATTATCAAAATACACTTTGGGCATGTTAACCACGATTTATGTAAACAAGTATGTTGCGGATGCAGATTTTTTCATATACGCCGATGCGGATTTTTAATCACCCACAATCGCGGATGCGGATCTTGTTTCTTTTTTAAGAAACTATATGGGTGCAGAAGTAAACTAGCAAAAATAGCATTTATTTAATAATTTTATTACCTATCTAATTATTTAGTTTGGTAGTTAAAAATTGAAGCATTATATTTAATAAAAAGCAATATTGCCTCCTTCTTGGGGTCAAGTCTGTTACGCAAAGGTTCGTGAATTAAACCCGCTCTACTGAACAATAAAATTGTTTCCTTGGAACACCTAATAACCAAAATGTTCATAGAGTTCATACGTTAAGCGGAACTAAACATGTAGTGATTGATTTACCGTAAACACACAATAACACCGCTTCGGGTTCGGAACTTGTCACCAAACGGAATCTTCGCTTCTATTGGTCAATGATCACGTGTGGTTAGTTGTGGTTAGTTGTGGGGATGCGAATGCAAATATTCGCAACAACCCTGATGTAACCCTTAAACTTTTTTGTCATTTTGCTTTCGTATTATATATATGGTGCAGCCACTTGGCGTAGTTGTCCATTTCGTGAACTAGATGTCCAGTTCGTGAAGTGGAACCAGCTAATGTGTAATATTTTATTTCATTATCTGGACAATTTTTATACGCTTCTTGATCAACATTACACGGAAAAACTAACCACAACTAACCAAAAATGTTAGGTCATTGCATTGTATTACAGTAAATAGATAAATGCCAAATATACAGTACAGGAACTGGATGATTTTTGTGTCCAGATGCTGTAATAGCGTCTCGTTTCACCAAGTGGAAAAATGGTTTATCCATTTCATGAACTGGAAAAAAATATTTGGTTTCACTTCAGGAACTGGACATTCAGTTCATGAAATGGACAATTACGCCATGGGAGTGCGACATATACAAAACAAAATTGGACCGATTTTTTTAACAAGGCATTTTTATGTTTTTAAGTTATGTTATTACAGAAGTGTTTGTTTCTAAAGGCGGAGCCACATTTTTAAATTTTTTGGGTAATACACATTTTCTAAAAATTTAATAAAACAAATCTCAAAAGCTACATATTTTTTTTTGTTAAAATATATATATGTTATATATATATATATATATATATATATATATATATATATATATATATATATATATATATATATATATATATATATATATATATATATATATATATATATATATATATATATATATATATATATATATATATTTAAAATTTTATCCTAGAACAGAGTGTTAAAAATAAATTTTCTTGTATCCTATAAAATATTTTTTAATTTATTTTGCCCAAATATCTACAAAGAAAAAATGTAATCATTTGATAAACATCTCTTTTTAAAATTAGCTAGCCGACTATCAAAACTTACGTTCGAATTAAACATTAACTCCGAATCTGAATAATACTTTACCAGATTTTCATCTGAAATACTTAATCTTCTTTTTGAATTATTTAGGAATATGGTGGATTTATATTTTTTAATATTTTCTCTCACGGAAGTTCCGAAGTCTACGAATATCTTTTTGGAAAAGTTTGAAATTCCCTCTGTAGAAACACTAAAATTTTCAGAGATTCGATGTTCTTCTGGATTTGGATGATTTTCTAAAAAAGTTAATTGAAGTAATATAGATACTAAGGAGTGTTTTAAAACAAATTTAATATACGATAAACATACTATTTTTCAAAGCAGACACAAAAGGAATATTTAAACACGGGGGTTGTTGGTATATTTTTGGTGATTTTTTTTACAATAATCACGTTTATATATATATATATATATATATATATATATATATATATATATATATATATATATATATATATATATATATATATATATATATATATATATATATATACAGTGTGTATCAGCCAGATGGAATAATAAATTCAATAATCAATAAATGGGCGCGTGTTCGAAAAAAAGTCGGGCATGTCGATTGGTATTTTTAATTTCGCATTTTTTAAACAAACTATTTATACAGGGTGTCTCATGTAACGATGGTCAATATCAACTTTATTAATTTAAATGCAACACCCTGTATATTATTCAATTTTTGTTTTTTTCAAAACATTCTAGACATATTTTATGGACAATGTACTATACATATCTTCAACTGTTTCGGAAATATTAAGCGTTCTCAGATTTATTGCCTTTGCATACTAGCGGGTTACTTTTTTTCATATACCTACTAGGGGCAGCCTTGCTGCTAAGCTGTAAGGTCAAGCGTGCGAAAGAGAAAGAAGAATAGACGTATAGCATTTTTCTTTTGCTCTGCGTACTGATTGATTGGCTAGAGGGATATATACACCGCCTACAAATCAAGAGAGAGAGAGAGGGGAGAGAAAGAGGGAGATTATACACATATTCTTCATTCTCCCTTGCACGCTTGTTTACAAGGCTGACTCTAGTAGGTATATTTTCGAATTAATCCTTAAGTAAGTGGCAAGCATGCAAAGACAAAAATCCAAAAACATAATATTTCTAAAACAGTTCAATAGGAAATAAAATTTAAAAGAAAAAT
>JAHBCN010008874.1:37192-78379 GCA_019359885.1 Listronotus oregonensis | reverse complement strand
TGAACCGTTAAATCACAAAAAAGGCATTTTTTGGGGGCAACCAAAAATGGCCCGGGGGAAATATATAAACCCAAACCCAAATTTTTTAAATTAACAACTTGTAAAGGGGAACAAGATTTAATGGGAGGTTTTGGAAAAAAGGGGTTAATGGGAATTAGGCAAAAAAAGCCCAAAGGCTGCCCCTCCTCTGGGTAAATAAAGACTTTTTCCCCGGGGAAAAAAAAGGAAAGGGGAAAAGAAGAAGAAAAAAAGACTACACAATAGGGAAATCACTAAAAAAATTTAAAAAAAATTTTAAATGTAAAATTTCTTTTTTTTTTCCCAAAAACCCCCGATTAAAAATTTTAAAATTTAAAAGATTGTTCTAGTTTTTTTAAAAAAATTTACCCCTTTTTTTAAATGGGAAAAAATTTTAAAAATTTTTTTAAAAGTTTAAAAGGGGTTTTAAAACCTCTTACTTTTAAAAATTTTTTTAAAAAAATTTTATATTAAAAACATCAAAAAAAACCGTAGTGGTTTTCATAAAATTAATTAAATAAAAAATTTAAGTCAAAAGTAGAAATATAAATTGGGGTTTTCCTTGGGGTTTTGTTTTTTGGATTTTTATTTTTTTTATTATTAAATGTTTTTTAGATAAAAAAAGGTTTACAGTGCTTACGGATAATAAAACTATTTTGTGAAATAACCAAAATACAAATTATTTATATGATGTAATTGAAAATGATATTTTAAAAATTAAATCATGGTGTTACCCTAAGTTGCTTTCTTTTAATATAACTAAAACTAATATCTTTACATTTAGTTATGTACCCAATAACATATTTTTTTAATAAAATAAACCCATAAAATCATTTCCATATACAAAATTTTTAGAATTTTTTGTGGATAACCTACCATTCAAAATTCGACATTTTACTTTTAACATTAGTGCTTTAAAATATTACTTTAAGGCATTAGTGCTTTAAAGTAACAATTTTAAAAATTTGGATAGTTTTAAAAAATTTTAATTTTTAAACTCTGCAAAAAAAAAAGTTTTTTTTTTTTAAAATTTAATCTTATAAGATATGACATCTGTTTTTGAGGAGATTTTTATCGGTATCTCGATGGCTTAGTATGAAAACTTCGTTTTTTTTTTTATGCAATTTTGGTGGTTTTGAATAGAAAATTAGGTAAATTATAAACAGTGTGTCCCAAATTGGTGGGGAATGTATGGGGATCTTGGAAACCACGATAGATAGAAAATCGGTTAAATGGGAAAAGTTTTGGACAATTATTTGTAATCTAATTCCGTTTACTACATGGTTTTTTCTATTGGGGTTTTTTAAAAATTTTAAAAAAAAACCCGAAACTCATTTTCAAAATTTTTTTTTTTTTAAAAAATTTTAAAGTAAAAATTTTCAAATTTTTTTAAAAACCTTCTTTTTTTTTTAGGTTTTTTAAACCTTTTTTTTGGGTTTTTTTTCCAGCCAAATAGTGTTTTTTATTCTGATTTCAACATGTATAACTTTTAAAAGTTTAGGAGTTTAAAACCCTCATTATTTTAAAAAAACAAATTTTTTTCTAGTTGGCCTTGATTCCGGCGAATGTTATCTAGCGTCATTGGCAGCAGAAAAAATGTTAATATAGCTCGCAAACGTATTTCGACAATTTTCCAAAAAGGCAGCATCCTAAACTAAATATTTCAAAAACTGGTTCAAATTTGCTTAAATTTGTTTTTTTAAAAAAACCACGACCCAAAAGTGCTCAGTTAACCAACATTTTAAAGAAAATCCAACATTTTTGGCCAGGGATGTTGATAGAGAATTCCAAAACTTAAGTCAACCATTCGGGGGGAAAAATTGGGACAATTTAAAAAATATCGTTAATATGTTGGAGAAATGGACAACTTTTAAAAATTTTTTTGGGTCGTTATTTTACATCTTCATTTTAGTAGGAATATTAGTTTTTGTTTTCAATTGTTTTAATTAACTTGTTACGTGTAGTTATGTTGTAACACGGTATTAAAGTTATAGCTATGTTTGCGAAACCCATTCTTGTAAAATGTCTGTTCAGCTTATCTATTTTGCAAAATTACTAATATTTTATTGTTTACAAAAAAATGACGTTCGCCGGAATCAAGGCCAACTGAGAAAATATTTGTTTTTTGAAATAAATGAGGTTATAAACTCTTAAATTATAACATGTTATACATTGTTGAAATCAGAATAAAAAGCACTACTTGGCTGCGTAAAAATCCAATATGGCGTCCATATGAAAAAATAAAGTTGATGATGATTCTAAAAAGCCGAAACGTAGAAAAGAAAAATTGACTACTTGGTCATATTCTACAAAAAAAGTTGCCCTAAAGAAGTTTTTACAGATTACAGAAAAAAATATGGCCGATTTTCGAAAATGCATGTTTCAGGTTTTTTCCCAAAATTTTCACAAACCTGAATAGATAAAAACCCTGTAGTAAACGGGTTGGCTTACTAACATAATTGTCCAAAACTTTCCCCATTTAACCGATTTTCTATCCATCGTGGTTTCCAAGATCCCCATACATTCCCCACCAATTTGGGACACACTGTATAACAGCTGTTACAAAAAATCCATCTACGCAGTGCTTCTCTCTACAGACCACAACAGGAACCACGTATATCAGCTGCACCCAAGATTTAGTGGATTTAGTGTAAAGACCCTGTATATCCAAGGAAGATTGGCTGCATTTTTTGAGTATTCACAGTGTGTTTTCTCACTTTAAAACATTTCGTGGGTGTTAGTTCAAATCCAAAACTTGTAAAAAAATAAAAAAATTCTAGGCAAAACAATGCAGCAAATCATTTTTGGTGTCTCCTGTAAAATTTATATTTTATGTCATACGAGGTTTTTATGCTAAACCATTAATCTTTTTATATTAAAACTTAAAAAGTTAAAACCATTCTTTATTTTAAAAAGAATTTCAACACTTACTTTTATCTATATTTTAGTAGCAGTAATATATAAAAAATTTGGTTTAGTGAATCAAATAATTTTTTGCACAGTACTGGAAAAAATTCTTAACTTTATCTTCCAAATCCTTGTTATGCCTTAATAAAAAAAATATTTTTAAATTTTGACTCGAAAAAAAAATTTTTTTTTTAACCTAGTATTAACAATTTAAGGGAGTTTTTATATAATCAAATTGTCAGTCAAAAACTTTAAAAAAATTATTGTTGGGAAAGGCTTATTATCTATTATCTGAATACTGAAGATAATTTAGAAGGAATTTATTGTATATAACCATTATATTGTCTTTTATCCTCATAATATCATACAATTTATTATTATTATTATTTCATAGATATATTTTATTCCGCTTTCTCAAGAATATATATAATCATATATGACATTAAAGCAATATTATTATCATTACTTTATTAACAAAATAGTATCTTTGGTAATTTGTTAATTATATTTTTAAAACATAATTTTTATCCCACCAGAAGCTTCTGCGGACAATCCCTCTCCCTTTTAGTTTCTAACTGCTTATAGTGTTTTGTTTACCATAAGACCCCATCTTGTATAAACCTTTTTTTCTGTCCCACCCAAAAAAAAGCTTTTTAAAAGGGGCGTATCTTAATGGGGTAAAACACAAAAGAAGAAACCAACCAGCGTGAAAAGATTAGGGATAATTTGTGCAAAGCCGATTACTGTTTTAGTTTTAAAATACAAAGAGGGTTGGCTAAAAAATTAAACCCCTCCCAATCTAAACGAGAACAATGGGGGTATGGATAATGCTAATTTGCCACCTTTGAAATTCTATTCCTTTAAAACTTTCGGGTAAAATTTTGGGGAAAAACAAACAAAAATAATCATGCAATGTAACACTGCTGAATATAAACAACATGTGTAGCCAAGTTACTTTGTAATGGAATAAATCTGGACCTGAGTAAAAGAGGGCCAATCTCCAATTAAGCTTGATTGGAGATTGGCCTTTTTATAAATTAGAAGAATTTTCCATTTTAAAATCTATTTATTTTGCTTTAAGTGAATCGATTATAAGATATGGAATTTGTTTTTGGAGAAAATCTTATCAGTATCTATTATTTTAGCGTTTTTCTTTCAAATGAGAGCAGTTTAATATATTTGTAAACCTAAGTTCAAAGACTCATGTAAACCATTATTTTTATCAAAAAGAATCTTAATACTGACTTCTATCTATATTTTAGAAACAGTATCTTTAATATACAAAGAATAAGGGTTTAATAATACTAAGAATTATTCGCACAATGCTACACAAAATTCCCAACTTTATTTTCCAAATCCATGTTCTACTTTATTAAAAAAACTATAATTTGTTGTTAGGAAAGGCTTATTATTTATTGTCTGATTACTTTGAAGATAACTTAAAATAGATTTATTGCATGAAACCATTAAATTTTATTTCTCATAATATTATATATTTGTTATTAGCATAGTTTTATTTAATTCTGCTCTGCCAAAAAGATCTATAATATAATCTTATCTGACTATAAAGCAATATATATATATTTAATAAATAATTAATCTATATTTAAAAATTATAAATTTCATCAAGTCCTAGGTCTCCTGGATTTTCTAGTACCGATGCTGCATTACCTGCAAGTAACATATATTTTGGATAATGAAACTTCAATTTTTATTGATTTTTTTTTGCAAATTTCATTAATAAAACCCTTGCCTCATCACCCAAAGGACCAAAAGTTTCAACAGCAAAAGGAATGAAGATAAAGCTTTTCAAGCTCTTTATATTTTAGATGTTTTTTATTCTCGGCAATACGAGCAGCCGCACCTACAAAATTAGAAGTTTTGTCCAGATAGGATTTTGCAAGTGTATGGCTGCAAGTAGCGTCCAAAGTAATTGTTTTCCATATTTCCAGGGAATTAAGGTCATTCCATCTACCCGTTTTCCATCGCTTCTGCAAACTCCAAGAGGCTCTAACACAGAAGGATTTTCAGCTAAAATCAGAGCTCTTTTGTTAATGTCATTTATCTGACTGTGTCTAGAAGAACGCCCTGCGCTTTTTTTTGCAGCTTAACCCATGTAGGCCATAAATATCAGCATTTTCGCCGCAAACGCAGATGTGCTCTCCACACACAGGCAGACCAAGTCTGAGAGCGATGGAAATATGGAATGTTTTGTTATCTAACAAATTTCCCAAGGACGAAGATGGAAGTGCGTTAATCCAAGCATTACTTTCAGGGGCCTGAAGAGCAAGTAGACGTGCTTTATCTTCACTTGTCTGGCACATGTTTGTAATATATTTGTGCCGAGCTTGGCAAATTAAAAGTCAAAATCTTTCTGTTTTTTTGGTAATTATTGTGGTTGATTTTGAAGATTGCAAACAGATAACCATCTTACAAAACAATTGCTAAAATCATTATCTACTGTCGCAAGAATATAGGGAGGTAAAATTTTGGAAAGTAAACCTGACACGTCATTGATTGAACCTAAAAAGGCAGAAATAGACAGGGTGGATGTATTCTTATTCCAAGACCTCCAAATTTTACTGGAAGGTGCTTTGTAACCAAGAATTTAATTTAATATCACAATTTGTTATGTCTTGAACTAAACTTTGTAATACATTATCAAAATTACAAAGTAATTCTGGAGATTTCAACAAGGTGAACATCTTAACAAATAAGACATTCGAGGTATGGCAAAGGAATGTTTTAGTAAATAATAGGAAATATGTGAGTCTATAAATTTTAATTTGGTACTAAGAGATTTTAAAAATTCTGTCTTTTTATTAATTGAGTATTCAATTTCATTTGACGAAAAAGCACTTCCTAATAAATTAAAATTTGAAATGGGAATTACTGACAGATTAGGAACAACACTTAAAAAAATTTGATAGTATATTGGAATGATCTTTAGATAAAACAGTTAATTCACACTTATCAAAATTTAAATTTAAACCCAAATCTTTACTTCCTCTGATTATTTTATGAAAATTATCTAAAACCGATTTTGGGTTTCCAGCCAGTGTACCGTCATCTAGATACCAAAGATTATTTCTGTATTTAATGATAAAATAAGTGGATGAATTGCTAAACTAAAAAGAGCTGGTCCAAGAGGATCTCCTTGTTGGACACCTCTTTGAGAAAAAATATGTTGATCACCGTAAGAAAGTAAACTAGGATTAGTATTATTATTACTATTATCTACTCGGGTCCAGAAATGAGGTTAAATCTTTTACAGGTAATACCTAGTGTAAATATTCACTAGTTAATACCACAAGAGGTTAAATTATTTCAGGAAATTTTCTCAAGCTTATGAATATTTTGAAAATAAATTATCAAATTAAAATAAATTGTCAAAAAATATTCATCAGCGAGACTTTTTAAAATATTGAATGAGTCACATTTGTGTTACGCCTATTGCCTGCCTAGGCAGGAAAATGCGTTTTCGTCCCCATTTCCCTGCTCGTTTTTTATTTCCAAAATTGTTTTAAATTCATGCTTTTAATAAAGATCTCACACATATCATAATAAAACCATCAGCGAGTTTCAAAGCCTAAATTAATGTCATGTATTACTAATTAAATATACAAGAAATGCTTTTAAAACTATTATTTCGGTAATTGTCTCGAAAGTTGCCTCCACTCCGATTTTGACCAAATTTGGTATATGAGGGTGTTTTGGGGCGCTGATCACAAGTATGAAAACAATTTTTGTCGGCAACGTTTCGTTTTCGAGATATGTATCATCAAAGTTGAAAATCAAACTAACCTTATTTTCACTATAGTATCCCTTTTTTTGCACCCCATTTTTACACTAAATTGGCAAACAATATTTCATAAACACCTTAAAAAAATTTGTTTTTATATTTATTTTTACCTTTTTTCCATTAAGTTATGAAGTTTTAATGTCAAAAGCCGCCGCCATATTTGTTGATAAAGTCCCTAGTGTATACATGGTTGCGGCGTAAGCGGCGTTTGAAATGGAGGTTTGCAATTAAATGGAAAAAAGGTGTAAAATAAATATAAAAACAAGTTTTTAAAAGGTGTTTTTAAAATATTGTATGCCAACTTAGTGTATAAATCAAAAATTCTGAGGAATAGTCAAAATAAGGTTAGTTTGATTTTCAACTTTTATGATGAATATCTCGAAAACGAAACGTTGCTAAAAAATTGTATTTAGATTCGCGATCAGGGTCCCAAAAAACCCCCGTATACCAAAATTGGTCAAAATCGGAGTGGAGGCAACTTTCGACACATTATTTCTTTTAAAGAGGATAGCATCAGGGCAGTCTTATTTTAGTTTTCCAAAGATGATTCTAAGTAACCTTCAGCAACCGTACTATATTTCCATCTTCCCAGTCTTTTTCTTTTGATGATCATTGTGATGTCTCCTTTAAGTATATTTTTTGAAAACCTTCCTTAATGCTAATAAATTCTTCGGCTGCTTTTGTCAGAAACTCGTTAATGTTTTCTTTGGAAAAACGCTTGACTTTTTCGGCTGAAAGCCTAAATTTTGTCGCTTCCAAAAAGCTATAAGTTTCGCGTGCCTGGAGATATCAACCTTTAACAATAACGTCGAAGGCATCTTTTCCTTGGATAATTCGCCAAAACAAAACGGTCCCCGAAGCAGTATTTCTCGTTCCTTTCTGGCTACACTATGCCATGGTTTAAATATTTGAAATGCCTTTCTGTATCGCAGTTTGCTTTTTATTGGCAGCAAACATGCTCTAATCCTGTCTGTCGCTTCTTTTAATTCGGCTGGGGTACAATCCATCGCTTTATCTTTACTTTCCGAAATCACTTCTTTTTTAGAGAAATCTATTATTTTCGCAAAAAATATCGACCAAAAACTACGTCGTTAAGGCGTCGTTGATTCTACTGTTATGTCTTTTTTAGCCTCTGATACCTTTAAAATTGATTACACCAACAAAGAAAAAAGTTAAAGCTGATTTTTTCTAAGGCCAATTTTACAATTTATCAAAGTTCTTTGACTAGATATGTAGGATTTCGTACAATATAATCTTTGACTTTTTACCTCGGAAATTAAGGGTTGAAAGTAAAATTGTATAAAAACCTCGACGAAAAACTTTTTTACGCGTCGATAAACTATATTATAACCTCTTGACCAGCAATGGAGCATTTTCCGTCTCGGATTGTAATACAGTCCAAGCTTCGTATTCTCGCTTCCTTGATTTGTGTTTTTATTATTTGCGAATTAAAAAAATACGACCCAATTCCCATATTCGCGGCTAAAGATTTCTTTATTCGCGGTTCTAATCGGTATATGGGTACATACACATTGATAAAAGGAGTTCCAATATGTAGGTATCCAACCGAATATCCTTTGTAGACGCGTCGTCAAATGGGAAAATAGCCGAAATTGCGAATTGAATATGACGAGATGGGTTTGAACAGATAGAATCAAGTGACATTCAGCTGCTTAAATCACAAGATGAGGATTTGACTGAAACCGACATGAGGAAATGTTAAATTCACAGCCCATTAAAGAAGAGGCTTCAACAAGTAGGGAAAACGTGACATTTAATTTAAAAAATCTTAGTGAAGGTTTAAGAATGACAAATGAGCTTTTTGATTTCTTTATGAAAATTGCTTCTTCTATGGAACAGTCTTATTTTTAAGAGGCAAATTTGTAAAGCCACTGCTAATTATCAGTCTAAATTAAAGGAGCTTTTAAAAAATGCCAAGGAAGAAAAAAATTACGAAATTCATTAAATCATTGCCTAAGCCTAAAGATAATAATTGATCATTATGGTCAAAAACTTCAATTAAATTTATTTTTTTATATCCTTCTTTTTTATTCTGTCACCTAGGAGCGTATCCCCTATAATCCCATATAAATTACCATCCATATTCACGGTTTCTGTATTTGAGGCATCATGACGGAACATTCCCGCGAATAAATAGCTTTTACTGTATACCATAAGACGTACGATAGTATATTCTTTAATTTTACATGAATTTTAAGTTACTACAAGTAGTAAAAAATTGCCATTTTTAGTTTTTATTTTCTTAGGTACCTTACACTTTACTTGTCGCAGCGTATATAATAGCCTTTATAATTAAAGAAACGAACTCTTAAAAAATATATTTTACGTATTTTATACTCCAAATTAAAAAATATAAAACTACATGATAAATTAAATTATTAACTGTGGCAACGCAGCCAATCATCTCTTAATAGAGTCATTTGCCCACAGAACAGACCCAAAAGCAACTTCGACCCAAGCTGCCCAAGCCGGCTGGAATTTACAGCACCGCGCCCCTCGATGCCCGCGGTACCACCCGTTCGGGCAGTTTCGGTGGTGCGACGAAGGTCGGGTACCTTCGCGGCTGCCGAGATTGAGCGCTCACTTTAATAAGATGGTTTTGGTATCGGGTTTTAAATAATTATCCCAAACATAATATGGATTTGTGTTAAGACGAATACAAAGGTTTTTCAAAATAATCCTTTTTTGCTATACTTAATACTTTAATGTTTTACAAAATTCTTTTCTTTTTTTGAAAAATTTGAAATTAACTGATGACAAAAGAAGTGTTCATTCCATGCATGATGATGGTTTAAAATTATTTCCCAATAAATATATGATTTTTATATTATTTTTCTATCTCTACGTATTCACCGTCTTTCTTTGTCTATGTATTTTAGCCAATGCTGTGAAACTTTTATAATGTCATTTTCATAGAATTTTTTTGGCTTATTCACAAATTTGGCAAAATCGTGATCATCGTCAGACTAGAGATTTTTGTTAAAAAAATCTTTGTTGGGTACACACCAAAACAATCTTTATACAATGGGACAGCTTCAGTTCTGCTCCTGGGGTATAGAGACTCAGTGTGTTCAGCCCTGTTGACCCTCTGAACTAGCAAATAGCCTCAAAAAGAAAAAAAAAACAAAAAATCTTAATACTTATCTTTCCCAATTAGTGTGCGTTCCCATTTGATGGTTAACAGTTTTCAAAAGAAGAAATTTTGGGTAAATGTGGGGGTAAGTCCATCTGGAGGCCTATCTCACAAACCAGAGGTTGCCGAAAAAAATAATATTTAAGATCAGCGCCCCAAAAAACCTTCGAATGCAAAAACCATCAAAATCGATCTGTTTCATAAGTAAAATTTTACCAAAATTAAATATTAATTAAGATTAAAATTGTTATAATTTTGATATTATAATTATAAAGATTCTGAGATGGTCTTTTACATTTTATTGTGACTGGTATATTTATTATTTAAAAAAAAGGATGGTGTGTTAATTGATTTTAAGTTGTCCTAAATTACTTCAGTATTAAGCAAAAGTAACCATGATTATTTCAATTATATATATATATATATATATATATATATATATATATATATATATATATATATATATATATATATATATATATATATATATATATAAAAAATTTTTTTTTTAAAAAAATTTTTTTTTAATTTAAATTATAAATTTTTTTATTTTTTATTTTTTTTTTTTTTTAATAAAAAATTTTTTTTTTAAAATTTTTTAAAAATTATTTTAATATTTTATTTTAAAAAATTAAAATTTTAAAATTAATTTTTAAAAAAAAAAAAAAAAAATTTTTTAAATTTTAAATTTTTTTTTTATTTAAAAAAAAATTGCCCCCAAAAAATTTTTTAAAAAGAAAAAAAATTTTTTAATTTTTTTATTTTTAAAACCCAAAAAACAACTTTTTTAATTTTTAAAAACAAAAAAATTTTTTTGGGGGTTTGAAAAAAAACCAAAAAATTTGGCCCCCCAAAAAAAAAAAAAATTTTTTTTTTTTAAAAAATTTAAAAAAATTTTTTTTTATAAATTTTTTTAAATTTTGTTTTTTTGGGGAAAAAATTGGGTTAAAATTTTTTTTTTTTTTTTAAAAAATTTTTGGGGGGAAAAATCGGTTTTCGGGTTTTTTTTTTTTTTGTTAAAATTTTTTTAAATTTTAAAATTTTTTTTTAAATTTTTTTTTTTCATTTTTAAAAAATTTTTTAAAAACCAAAAAAAGTTACAAAAAAAATTTAAATTTGCCTCTGTTTTACGTCACACAAATCACCTAAAATTCATGCCTCTACACTAGAATACCCCCTTAAAAGTTATAGCTAAACTAAACTTCTTTTTTAACAAAATCTCAAGGTTTAATTAACCGATTTTTTTTTAAGTTAGCATATATTTCCTTTATATACCCCTTTATAGCAGAAACCGACAAAAAAAAACAACATTTTCAATTTCTACTATTTTTAGAAATTCGGAAAAGGTAAAAAAATAACTGAAGAAAACCTACCTCTTTTTTTTGAGAAACCGCCATTTTGCGAATTTTTTTCTTTTTTTCGTTCCTGCCATAATAACATTTGTACTGATAAAGAATCTACCATTTTTTTATTTTTCAAATGACCAGAAAAGAGGGAATCGTGACAAGATGGACACGATTTTTTCCCCTCTACTTCAACAGCGTGTAACTTTGAAAATATGTTTTTTTGTTGATTTTTTTTTGTAAATTTCTAAAATTTAAATAAATAAATGATAAAACAATGAAAGCCAAAATATTTATTGTTTTTTTTTTATCGACCGTCAAAAAACGCCTGAAATTCGACCATCTAGACTAGAATACCCCGTTAAGGTAAATTTCCTTTTTGGAGTATAAATATGTTTAACAACCTGCAAATTGTTTTTTTTTTATCTTGGGACAGTCCACAAAGGCTTAAAGCCTAAGTACTAACCTATTGTGAGTGTCCTAAGTGAAGGAAGCAGCACTTTATTAACATGAGGCCAAAAGATTTAAAAGTTTGGAGATGAACAAAAGAACAAAGTGGAAAATTCGGGGTTCCTCCAGTTGGACTGTGAAGGATGCATGAAAGTGGCACCTGATGGTTACTATATTAAAAGACGCTAGGGGAGAAACAAAATTGGCTAATGCCTCAGAGCAGAAGCCGTAAAAATAATATAATATAGAGTTTTAAATGCTTAATTTATTAACTTAAGTTTGTCAACTACTTATACCAAAAGATTGTAGATTTCGATAATTAAATTAGGAATAACAAACAATAATAGAAGTGAAAAAGCGTATCATTAAATTTTCTCTTTATGGTTACCTTTCTTTCACAGCGTCCGTATACAAGAGCTAATAACAGGAAATATAAATGACACTCCATAAAACAAAGAAACTAATTCGAGAGATGAGCAATTTTAAATCAATTGGAGCCGGATAAAATCGATATTTGTTCTTAAATAAAATCCAAGCATGTCTCCTCTGCGAGATTAACACATTAAAAGAACCGTCGTCAAGATGAGCAGATCGCAGATCAACAAACCCATCAAAGTGCATCTCTTGATGTCTGTTTCATGCCTAACCAGATGTTTGAGCGCGCTGCATCGTCATTATCTCTGAAACCACTGTAATTTGGGCAAATTGCCCAACCGACCAACATGGGCGATGGGAGCCGCCATGTACCGGCCGAAATTTGCTTTTATTAAGTTATTGCAATCGCAAAATATTCATATCTTTTGTAATTGTCCATTAGGGCATTTATCCATACTACTTATAACACAGGGTGGGACAAAATTAAACTTATAGAACGTATTTTAAAATGTAAAAATAACCATATTATGTATTTTTAAAAATAAGTAAACGCGAAGAATTATATTATTATGTTCACTAAAATACAGGGTCTTCCACTTAAAAAAACAAACATTCTCGATTTTTCTATTTTTGGGTCGTTAGTTGTTTTTCTAAATGTCATATCTAAAATCTTTATAAAATCCTAATACTCTTGTGTGAAAAACTTTTTTGTATTCCGTCAAATAATACCTTTAAAAATCCTTAAACTTTTGTAAAAAGAACTTTTTTGTATTCCTTCAAATAATACCTTCAAAAGCATATCAAATTATAAGGAAAAATCCTGTACAGGATGGCCCGTTTATTAAGAGCCTAAACCTTTTTAGCCCAGTAACTGAAGACCTTAAAGTACCCAAAGCTGTAAATAAATCTGTACATTTTTTATTTGTGGCGCAATTCTTAGGTCTATGTGGATACTTTCGAGCGGGGAAAAGTTGATCACGATTTCGACTTGGGAACCCGCTGAAAATGGCCCCAAAGTCCCAAAAATGAGTTTTCCGCGAATATTTGCCAAAATATGCAAATAAGAGAATTTTTGTTTAAACAAAAAATGAAGATTACCTTAAAATCTACAGAAATGGTCCTTACCATTTTTTTCGCAACACCAATATTTTGCGCAAAAACGGCCGTCGAAAAATCCATAACACTCCACACTAGATGGATGTGGTAGTAGTAGTTTCTCACTAAAAAAATCAGATGGGAAATAATTTTTTTATTAAAACGCAAGAAAGATGGTGAAGGAAATTTTCTGAAATGATTGAACACTGTCTAAGGTCTCATTATAAGAAAGAAATGTTAATAACAAACCATTTTTTCCAAAAATATCATTAAAAGAATGAGACTCTCAAAATATTGTGAAAAAAAAATTTTGACCGCTTTTTTTAATATTCTAGAAAAATCAGAATGGACCCAAACTCATATGCAATGATAGGTACGGGTTTTCCCATTCCGATGAACATTGAATGATTAAAAAATGTACATTATTGCCCGCGTAATAGAACAATTCGTCCGCCCGCTTATAGCGGCATTCTAGCGGTAGAGCGGCAGCTGAAATGAGGGGACTTTTGGGTCCCGTTATCTCGAAAACTATTAAAAGGGCTATTTTTCAGCAATTTCCTACCTGTTAATGTTAATATTTTTTTTTTCGCTCGAAAGCATCTCACAGGGACAGCTTTGTCCCTTTATTTATTGGACTAAAATGTTTTTATAAACATAAAAATCGAATTATTAGGACCCCCTTAGTAATTGTTTAAAGTATGAACTTTTTTTTTTCATTTTTTCAAACAAAAAAATCTGTTTTACTAAATAAAGGAAATCTTTTTTTGCTCTAAAGTCATTCTATTAATAAAATATAAATAAAAATAAGACAATTTCATATACACCATGTACCAAAAGTTTAATATTGTCTATAGATTCGCCGTATATGCCGGCCAACTTTGATAGCTTGTATCTTGACAACCAATTGACCGATTGCCAATTTTAACTAAAAAAAAGCTTAAATAATTAGAAATAGCGCCTTTTCGAATATTTTCAAATCGTATTTTCTGTTACACACTTTTTATTGACTTATTTGCGAACATAGTTAATAGTTTAGTATATGTAAGAAAAAATCCCATATTATGCCCCCATCTCTCTCTCTCTGCTCAATTTAAAATATTGTCAGTTTGTTTTAAATGAAGTAGGATTGCAAAATTGTTTTGCAAGAACTATCGAGCATTTTTTAACGAAATTTAACATAATGAGAGAAATCTAAAAATTGTGCAAAAAAAGTTAGTTTTTTGTAAAAAGCGTAATGCATTGTGCGATATCTAACTAATTCTGTCTTAGAGGAAACCTAATTACAAGACTTTTTAACGCGATTTCTAACTAATTCTACCTTGTATGAAATTTAATTACGAAACTTAACAACTTTTAATTTTTTTTCTATGACCAATACATACAAAGACATGAGCAATTTAAGTAGAAAGGTAGTTTTTTTTACATTTTGTTAATTTAATTTATAATCGTTTAAAAGCTTTTAGAGAGGGAGCATATCTAGATTATTACTACAAAAGGGTTTTCAAGAAAAAAATGCCTGCCACCTTGTATATCCAACGAAAAACAAATAAGGCTTGCTCTATAGTTGAAAAATTAACAAAATCAAAAAATCTACAGACAAAAGATCAATAGAGCCATAAAAAAGGCCGTAAAAGTTTTTTAAATGGATATTGAGCTGACAATGAGTGATGAAACATTATTTAGCGTCAAATAAGATTCAGCCTTTGAGCAAAATATCAGCGTTAATGTCTCCATAATACGGCTTGACAGAAAGAAAATTGCTTAACATTTTGTTCTTTGCAAAAATTAAACAGAAGTAATAAAAATGTTTAATACAAGGTTACCATCTTTAGAACATGGATGTTTTCATCTCAAATTATTTGTTTTGTGTTCTTAAGTGCCTTGAAGATTATATATATTTAAATTTTTAATTGTTATTTATTTCTTATCTCCTTTTTAGTACCCTTTATCTCTTCAGGCTCCGACACTTAATTATTCATAAAGTGAACCAATTTTAATTGGGAAAGGAAAAGAATAAATATCAAAATATAACCATAAAGGCAGTACTTTCGAGAATGACCTTAATTGGCACAAGACCATTATTTCAATAGCCACAGCACCTTCAAACAAGCTTTAATTCCGCTTTTAAAACTGAAAGTAAAGCTCCCCTCCTAATATCTCTACTCTCTATGAAATTTATTTCAGATCTTGCTTCGAAAACTGTTTTCATGTCAGGAAAATGGCGTCTCCCACTGTCTTAGCATTCTTATTCCATCCAAAGAAGAACCGCTTGCTGTATTAGTGACTCCATTCTAAAAAAATCCTTTTAGTTCTCACCGATGAGCTGAAGAGGATCTGTGCCTTTTTTGTAACCATTTTTACGGCTTTTGCTTGCAGACGTTAGTCAATGTAATTCTTCTTCTGGCACCTTCCAATAGAGCAACACGGAGTTCCACTCTTATGTATTAGAAACCGAAAATGTATTTAAAAAAAGTTGCCTCCGGTTTGGTTGCAAACTGCTATACTTCTAATACTTCTACATTGTGACACCTACTTGGGGCACTGCTTTCTCCAGCAACAATACTAATAAATGGCGGCAATGGCATTTTCCATAAATGAGATAAAAAGATCTTTTATTGGAGTTCAAGGCTATGCTGACAGTTCTACAAATCTTCTTCTTAATTTAACGAAATGCCAAATTATCGCAACTATAATAAAGTCTCGATTTGTCTTAAAACCTGCTTATTAGGGACTTTTTAGCAAGTAATTAACTTTCCTATTTTTTCAAATTTCTTCAAGATGTCAGCCAAGAGAAAAGATATTTTTGATCACTTGGCTCTGGGATACTAAAATCTAAGTAATAAAGACAGATAAACTTTAAAGCCTTAGTTACTTTTTTAATTTTATAGCTAAGGAAATGAATGCCGCTATTAAAACATTGAATTTTTTGAAGTAAATATCAATTCGTAATTTTGTAAACATATTTTTATTTACGCGTTTGTGTTTGTTTTGAGATTTGTAGATTACTGACGTCAAAACAGGTCAATTCAAGTCAACTTGGTTAGGTATATCTGAAATGGCTTGGAACCTGCCTTTGGAGTGACCAAAACCACAGCTCAAGGGCACACCAGGGAATGGATCCGAAACAAACACAAGGAATACTAAGGGAACCTTAGTAGCATAAAACATGGAAAAAGCTTCATTCCAAAAGAACGAAGAAAGAACTACTCAGACAATTTTTAATGTTTCTTGATATATAGCCAGACACTGCAAAATGAGGCTTGTCATTGTTATAGTGATTGGCCATAAAAAAGTGGAGGTCTATAAAGGTGACGTCATCAGTAAACAATTCTTCAATGTTTTTCTAATATTTCATATATTTTTATTTAGTAACTCAATGTTATTTTTTTCAACTTTTAAACATTTTTCGTTGGATAGGCTGTTTTACCAAAAATAAATGTCAGTCATGCGAACATGGATGTATAATATAAAAAAATAAGTAAATATGGAAAGTTAATTTAACTAAAAAAATGGAATGAACTGTATGTAATGAAAGAACGACTAACGATATAACATTAAAATTGGTCCCGGGTAGTAAGTGAATAGATTTCTTCTAAGTATCTCTCACTTTTTTTGGGAAAATGTCAAAAAAATATTTATTTTAAACTTCTAGAAATATCACAAATATTCTCAGTTCCTAAAGGGTGGGAATAAAACCAATTTTCTAAAAATACACATTATACTAATACTTTTTCTTTTTTTATCAAGAATATTTATATTTTTTTAATTTCCTGCGTTTACGATGAAATATTTGAATTCTTTCAGAAGCCCTGTAAATATAGCAGTATTAGTTCTTGCGGCCTTATAATGTTGCTGTAAACGCCTGCATTCTTCCTTAATTAAGACATCAAGCGTACCAAAGGGGCACGCCACTGTCTACCTCCCTCCACCAGAAAGAATTTAATTTCTGACCGTGGTCCTTCTTGAGCCGGATTGTAGTCTGTACCGAGCTTTAGTGCGACACGGAATCAGTGCCGCACGTCATTCGATTATTACGATAGTACCGACGGACAGTGCCGTACGCACGTTTTGCTGTTTGTTTATATTTTTCGTTTTGACAAATGTTGATGCTTAATTGACAGTTAGGTGTATTGCTGGATTATTAGTGACATTTTTTTTAAATCGGAAACTATTGTGTCGTTTTGCCTGAAGGACTTATATAGAAATTTTTATGTTGGATTCGTGTTTTACATTACATAAATATGGTGTTTTTTAATGTGAGTGTAGAATGTTATAAATATATTATATTTAATTTTTATAATATAGATTTTTTTATTCTTTATTGTTTAGAGATAACATATTTTTTTAATGGGTTTTATTATACATTTCTAGTTAAAAAAATAAATTTGAGTTATAATCAAGGTGTGTTTTGTAAAATGAAAACACACATTATCAGCATAGTTTCGCAAACAGTTTTTAATTCTTAGTTGTTTTAAAGATCACATTAATTTTTTAACAGGCTTTATTAATTAAATCTTAATTTTTTAAAGATCAAATTAATTTTTTAACAGACTTTATTATAAATTCTTAAATATTTCACATTTTTATTTAAGTTGGTAGGTTGGTAAAATATTTAATACGGAATGACTTTTTTAATCCCTAATTCTTTTAAAATCACATTATTTTTCTAACATTCTTCATTATAAATTGTTTTACGTTTTCTTTTAACTTTTAAATTTCAGTTGGTAAATTCAAAGTAAGTTTTGTTGAAAGATCAAAGTATTAGCGTTGCCTCGCAAATATCCCCACAGTAAAATATTTAATACGTATAGATTTTTTAATTCTTAATTATTTTAAGACTTCATTAATTCCTTTTCCACGCTTTATTGTAAATTCTTTGTTGTTTTATATGTTCTTTTAACTTTTAAATCTCAGTTGGTAAATTCAAAATGAGTTTTGTTAAAAGAAGACCAAAGTATTACCGTTGTTTCGCAAATAATTCCACAGTAAAATATATAATACGTATAGATTTTTTAATTCTTAATTATTTAAAGACTACATTAATTCCTTTAACACGCTTTATTGTAAATTCTTAGTTGTTTTATATGTTCTTTTTTCTTATAACTTTTAAATCTCAGTTGGTAAATTCAAAGTGAGTTTTTTAAAAGAAGACCAAAGTATTACAGTTGTTTCGCAAATAACTCCACAGTAAAATATTTAATACGTACAGATTTTTTAATTCTTAATTATTTAAAGACTACATTAGTTCTTTTAACACGCTTTATTGTAAATTCTTATATGTTTATATGTTCTTTTAACTTTTAAATCTCAGTTGGTAAATTCAAAGTAAGTTTTGTTAAAAGAAGACCAAGGTATTAACGTTGTTTCGGAAATAACTCCAAAGTAAAATATTTATCACGTATACATTTTTTAATTCTTAGTTATTTAAAGACTACATAAGTTCTTTTAACATGCTTTATTGTAAATTCTTTATGTTTTATATGTTCTTTTAACTTTTTAATCTCAATTTGTAAATTCAAAGTGAGTTTTGTTAAAAAAGACCAAGGTATTACCGTTGTTTCGCAAATAACTTCACAGTAAAATATTTAATACGTATAGATTTTTTAATTCTTAATTATTTAAAGCCTACATTAATTCTTTTAACACGCCTTATTGTAAATGCTTATATGTTTTATATGTTCTTTTAACTTTTAAATCTCAGTTGGTAAATTCAAAGTGAGTTTTGTTTGAAAGAAGACCAAAATATTACCGTTGTTTCGCAATTAACTCCACAGCAAAATATTTAATACTTATAGATTTTTTATTTCTTAATTATTTAAAGACTACATTAGTTCTTTTAACACGCTTTATTGTAAATTCTTATATGTTTTATATGTTCTTTTAACTTTTAAATCTCAGTTGGTAAATTCAAAGTAAGTTTTGTTGAAAGAAGACCAGAAAGGTATTAACGTTGTTTCGCAAATAACTCCAAAGTAAAATATTTATCACGTATACATTTTTTAATTCTTAATTATTTAAAGATCACATAAATTCTTTTAACAGGCTTTATTGTAAATTCTTTATGTTTTATATGTTCTTTTAACTTTTAATCTTAGATTGGTAAATTCAAAGTGAGTTTTGTTGAAAGAAGACCAAAGTATTACCGTTGTTTCGCAAATAACTCCACAATAAAATATTTAATACGTATAGATTTTTTAATTCTTAATTATTTAAAGCCTACATTAATTCTTTTAACACGCTTTATTGTAAATTCTTATATGTTTTATATGTTCTTTTAACTTTTAAATCTCAGTTGGTAAATTCAAAGTGAGTTTTGTTAAAGAAGACCAAAGTATTACCGTTGTTTCGCAAATAACTCCACAGTAAAATATTTAATACGTATAGATTTTTTATTTCTTAATTATTTAAAGACTACATTAGTTCTTTTAACATGCTTTATTGTAAATTCTTAGTTGTTTTATATGATCTTTTAACTTTTTAGTCTCAATTGGTAAATTCAAAGTGAGTTTTGTTAAAAGAAGACCAAAGTATTACCGTTGTTTCGCAAATAACTCCACAGTAAAATATTTAATACGTATAGATTTCTTAATTCTTAATTATTTAAAGACTACATTAATTTTTTTAACACGCTTTATTGTAAATTCTTATATGTTTTATATGTTCTTTTAACTTTTTAATCTCAATTGGTAAATTCAAAGTGAGTTTTGTTAAAAGAAGACCAAAGTATTACCCTTGCTTCGCAAATAGCTCCACAGTAAAATATATAATACGTATAGATTTTTTAATTCTTAATTATTTAAAGCCTACATTAATTCTTTTAACACGCCTTGTTGTAAATGCTTATATGTTTTATATGTTCTTTTAACTTTTAAATCTCAGTTGGTAAATTCAAAGTGAGTTTTGTTGAAAGAAGACCAAAATATTACCGTTGTTTCGCAATTAACTCCACAGCAAAATATTTAATACGTATAGATTTTTTATGTCTTAATTATTTAAAGACTATATTAGTTCTTTTAACATGCTTTATTGTAAATTCTTAGTTGTTTTATATGATCTTTTAACTCGTTGTTTCTCAAAAAAACTTCACAGTAAAATATTTAATACTGTAGATTCATTAATTCTTAATTATTTAAAGACCACAATAATTTTTTTAACATGCTTTTTTATAAATATCTTTGTTGTTGTTATGCTCTTTTAGCTTTTAAAATTAAGACAGTGTATTCAAAGTGAGTTTTGTTAATAAAAGACAAAAGGTTTAGCGTGGCCGCATATATATTTTCTGATTAGTTATAGTTAGATTATTAGTTAGTTAATCAATTTTTATAATAGGCTTTATTATATATTTTCTGTTGATTTCCACTTTGTTTTTTAAATTTTAAATTTAAGTTAGTAAATTAAAAAATAATTTTGTTAAAAGAAGAGCAGGATTATCTGCATTGTTTCGCAAATTGCCACACAATAAAATATTTAAATTAATGGTCAGTAACTTAATTCTGCAATAAGAATACACATGTCACATTAATTGTTAGAGAAGTATATATCATGTTTAAATTAAGTGCAGAATATGCTTTAATTTGTTCTTAATAAAGCATATATTTTATGTTAAAAAGTATGTTAATTCGGTTCTTGCATTTGTCTTTTTCGGTTTGTTTAGAAAAATGTAAGCAATATCTCTTTTAACAGCATTGTTGGATAATACGAAAGTAGTTAGAAAAAAATTAAACCTAAAAATACATAAATTTTACTATTTTTTCCCTTTAGAAATTACAGACACCAAAATAACCTAAAAAATGCATCTTAAAATAATTTTTCTTACTGTTTTCTTTAAATTATAATATAGTTTTTCTTCTGTTTATTGGTCATAATTAACTAATTAGAATTATTATTAAATTTAAACCATAATCAGATCAATTTTTATTATACTAAACACTAACACTGCATGTTGTTTGTTTTTAGCTTTTTACGTGTGTACTTAAAACTTACATTTATATATATATATATATATATATATATATATATATATATATATATATATATATATATATATATATATATATATATATATATGTATATATAAGGTAGAGTAGTCGTGACTGACTAGTTCAGAAAAAATATTAAAACCAGGAGATCATTGGGGATGGGGATTTTATGACTGCATCCCCAATATTATAAATATTATGTGATGTTAGTGTTAAATACAATTTCACTCATAAAGTCATCAACAAATAAAGTGTTAGGGTTTAGAATAATAAGAAGAGTTCTAATAATGGTTTAAATTTAAATATTAATCGAAATTTCTACAAATAAAATTTAATAAAAACAGTATATAACCCATAAACCCAAGAAGATTACTAATTAGTTTCAAAATACTATTTTCAAAAATTTGTAATTACTTTTTGCAGGTGCAAGAATCGTTGTTTTTTTGGTTTAATGCAATATTATTCATATCATATTAAATAACTAAAATAATGCCATGCATTGCATGTCAAAATTAATAAGTTGTACAATTTTCATTTATTTTTCTTATATATTACATTTGGACCTTAAAAAACTAGTATGCCTTGTAATTTTTTATTTTTAAAAATGTTGTTTATTCTTTCTAGCAAACGTACATCAGCTAGCCACTATTGATGCCGGAAAAACAAGACGGCTCAGGCGGCGGCTTGTCTGCCGGCCCCCCTCTGATGCCTTTTCCAGGGGGGCCATTTGGCGCGTTTCCTCATGGACCTCCAGCGCCTCCGCCTCCCGATCGATTTGCATGGCCTCATCAACCTCCGCAAGCTTTTCATCCTCCTCCAAGGTACGATTTTTTTAATTTAGTAGAAAGTTAAAAAAATTAATTATCTCATATACAGGGTAAGTCTGTTGGATATTGGCCTTTGATAATTTCCAAAAAAAGATAAAAAGAACAAAAAGAATTGTTACAATAGTTCTGGGAATTGAAGATATCTTCACTACAAAAACTTTAAAATATTAAGGAGAATATCAACAAAATAATGTTAGGACCAAACGATTTTATTTTTTTTTGAAAAATTCTATCCAATTGAATATTTTAAATTAAAAAAAAAACTGATAATGGTAAGGATTAATTTGTTTTGAAATTTTAGTGTATACAAAACTAAGATGTGTAAAAATTGTTTTTCTATGAGACTATTTTAACTGTATAAGCAAAAACAGATAGCAAAATGTAACTTTTATGGCCACTATATTTCAAAAAAGGTTGAAATAAAACATATGGCACCTTTTACAGGAGATAATCTGGTATTTTAAGATTTATAACATAATATGACATCGATATGGTTTAAAAATAAAAATTTTATGCTACTTTACTTTTTGGGATGGGTCATTTTTGTATCTCAAAATATTTCAGCTTTCAAATCTTATACATTTTTTTGTTTCTGGTAAAATTGGTTACCTTATATATTAAAATAAATTATAATATAAATGAAATGCTAATTAAACAAACAATAGAGTTGCTATTTATGTTAAGTTCGTGCAGACATAATTAGATTTATGCAGATTGGAACCAAATAGAAATGAAGCCCACATTACAGTCTCTTTTTAAATTACGGAAATAGGTTTACACAAAAAATTTATACGGCTGTTTTGGCCAAATGAAGGCTTTTTTATTACCATGGCAACCAAAAAATTTTTAAAAATTTAAAACGTTTAAAAACCCTCCAAATATACAGATCGAAATTGATTAGTAGAATATTCATTTATATCAAGTTACAAGATTATGTAATAAATAAGAAATTCTCTTTCATCTATTTTAGTACACAGATCTAAAAAAAATAACTAACGCATTCTTAGTTTATCATAATTTTTGATATAACAATAGTTTTTGTTGCAGAGAATCTTTATGTCAAATAAAACAAGAATATATTTTTTTAAATTACGTTTAAAAATTTCGTACGGAGATTTATTTGCCTAATTTTATTTTTTTAAGAAAATTTATACTAGTTGGAAAATATTTAGTAACAATTCGGGATTATTGCGAAAAATCGTTATTAGAGAAACAGTCACATAGACAAGGAACTTTTTAGACAACAAGTATGGAATAAAAAAGGAACTTTCCAGAAGCTGAATGAAGCTGAATTTTTTAACTATTTACTATTGTCGTGAAACAACCGACTAAACTTACTAACTGACATTTTATCCTTAAAATAACACTTTTTATTATGTGTATTAAATTAAACTTTGGTTGAAACTGGATGTACTAACCCACTCACCAGAAACAATTATTATTTTTATGTAATCAACAGGCTATTTGCCACCATTGAAAATAAGCTTTAAATTATGGTCATCCTATCAGATAATAGTGTAAAGAAGCATATTTCTTTATAATATAAAGTAAAATATGCTTATTTATTGCAAAATATACGTATTAAAATTCAAATATTTTTGAAATTAATTCAGCGATTGAAACGCTCTGTGGTTGGTTACAACTCTAGTGACGTCACTTGCAAGTAAATAAATGTCACAAGCTTTGTGTTGTGTGTTTTCAGATGTTATTTTCGATCTTTAATTATCTAAATAACTGTTTCTTGACCATTTTATATAAAAAACATATTTCAAGTAACATAATTATCCGTTTCGTACCTCAAAATGGACATAAATTTTGTGCAAGCTGATAACAGAAACCTACCCGAGATAGATGCATTTATAATTGTGCCTTTCCTTAAAAATAACGCTGACTACTATGCTGCAGAACTCAAAAATGTAAAAGCAGCTGTGTAAGTACCTTTAAAAAAATATTTATTTACGTGTTCATCATTCAGTATTTCTCAAAATCTTATTGTAGGTTATGTTTATGGAGTGTAGAAATACAAAAAGTACCATCTCTTATGGGAGACGAATTGAAAAAGTGAGTGTATTTTGTGTAATTTATTATATCAGTTTCCATCTGCAATTCAATAGTAATACCGTTAAGTATTAAAAGAGAATATACTAACTCGCTAGGCATTTAACTTCTAGAACAAACAAAATCATTCTAATCTAAAAGTTAGGTTATACCTTAAATGTTATAGTATTAAATGGCGATATTTTGTTGTATAAATCGGTAGGTATTTAAAGCGGATATTTGTATACTTACATTAAAGTGATCTTTACACATAAAAACATTTGAATGCGATACAAAGCTGTTTGGATCTCTTCGAGCTAATTGTGACCACTTTTTTCGCATTTTAGGATTTGTTAGGACAGATATAAACAGTTTTTATAGTGTTTTCAAAAAAGTATTGTGGCACTACACACATTTATATACCATTTTAGCCAATAAATTAAGAAATTATTAACAAAATTTACTGTAGTTGCACTCGTTGTTAACTTGTTTACTTGCATATGACGTCACGCGAAACATTTGTCGACGCCATTACATGAGACAGCGTTTTTAGCGCGAATTTTATAATTTAAACTTTAACATTGAGTTTTATTGAAAATACAGCAGATTTCCCAGAAATATAAATGTATTGTGTTTGTTAGGTACCAAAGAATTATTAAAACGATTTTTCAAAATCAGTCAAATAGGCTATTGGCAAAAAGTATCCTAAAAATAATATTTAAAGTATAAGAGTAATAAAATACATCAAGTAAAAGATGAAAAACATCTTTTATTTTCACTATCGCATCAAAGCCATTATGACACTTCATTCAGAAGCGCCAAAAATGTAGCCAACTAACGACATTATAATCTTTGGTTGTTCTTAATTCCTATGAAATTGGTGAGAACTTGTCGAGATGAGCTAGTTACAGGCCAGAGATTCCAATTATGGTGTTTATACAACTGATGGTTCTATCAGACCGCATTTTCGCAGCGGGATCTCTTTTTTTCCGTAGGATGCCCTCTCTTAAGTTATGGTATCACATTTCATATATCTTTACGAGACGAAACTAAAAAGAAATATTACTGGAGTTTATGTTATTTATTTTCAGCTACATATGGGTATTTTTCATTCTGTCGGGTTACACTACAGCTGTGGGTTTGGTGAAGTTTTGATAAAAGACATTAATATAATAGCTAATGGAGTTAAGCATATTGGTGTACTCTATCTACAATTTTGGCTGATTTAATGTTGTTTTTTATTAGTGTTTTGGAATATTATGTCAATGCTGATCTGGTTTGTTAGATTTCATAACAGCTTTTGCTTTTCGTCACTCTACCTTACAAACGACCTTAGCAACGACTCTCATTGGTATCAAACATGGAAGAAAGTTGCTTCCTTCTCGCCCTAAAAAGTTTTTTTTCCATTAAGTTTGCTCAATGTACTCATTTAGGCTGCAATGAACTGCACTTGCTTCTCTCCCTGCTGCAGTTTTTAATGAATCTACAAACAAATCCCCTAGAAGAGTTCCGGTCCTCTATCTTTTTATTTAAAGCTGATTTTTACATACACACATTACAAGTCTTATTGTAACAATAAATTGCGGCACTAATTTACCAATATTTTGTGAATGAGTTGAGTTTTAAACAGCCGATTTTGGGCTCAATAAGTTGTAAAAATATCCTTTACTTCCGCATATTTCTTGTTTTAAATTGTTCTTGGTTAATTCTAGGGAATTGCTCATGAAGCAAGTTTAAATTTCCTTTACTTCGAACCCACCACCTTCCTTTTTTACATTGGTTGAATCAATTTTAATGCATGATAGTAACAGCAAAGAAACAGCTATAGCTAAAAAAGTACGGTTTTTCCTACTCAAACGCCGCAAACTGACCATCATTCAAAGATAACAACGTCAATTTTATTAATAATAAAAAAAAATCAAAAAAACACAAAAAAACATTAGTAATTTCTCTAAAATTGTAACTAAGCAATGTGGAGCCTAAGTTGATTGCTTCTATGGCCTGAAGTAGATCATAATATTTTTCCCTTTTACTGGTCTTTTTTATTCCTTTCTCCAAGCCTACACTGTATTTTCATGCTTGGTGGTTTGTTTTCTTTAAAGCCAATTGAAACTTCTTAATCTTCCTCTATTTTTTAGCTCCTTTTCACGTAAGGCCCTGTAATGACGCGGCTTTGTTTCAGTCTGAGCTTTATTGTGTTGATTTCTTCTGTAAGAAAATATAGGAAGGTAGCAAATCTAGCAGAACCTCTAAGTTTGAAGTTGGAGCTACTCTCATGTCTCCGTGTGATCTAGCTCATATATATATATATATATATATATATATATATATATATATATATATATATATATATATATATATATATATATATATATATATATATATAATATATATATACTTATTAATATTGCACAGTTCCGCCTAAAGGTAACCAAGGTTCACACAAACCCAGAAATGCATTAATTATTGAATATTTATTCTCAAAACACATTGTATAGTTAGAAGCCTTAAAGTCCGATTTACCAGCACATCTGCATGGTTTATTTAAAACTTAAGACCGGAACAACGAAAATAACAAACCCATTAACGACTATGTTAACGCAGGGCCGAAGTAGAAATATGTAATTTAAAATGTCAAGTCAAAGCAAGAATATTACTTTGATTATGTGCCTAGGTAGAAGAAAGTATTGGCATATTTTTAATATTAAAATAATAACATCAATGATATATACAAAAAAAAAAGAAAAAAAATATGTAGTTTTAATGCTCATCTTTTACATTTTTCATTTACACACGTCTCGTGCATCATTTCACAGTATAACTAGACAGGCACTGAACCTTCCACTTTGTTCGTTTTTTCATCCCTTAAGTGTCTAGGCTGTGGAACCATCTTCCTGTAGAAATATTTTCTTTACTTTTAAATTTCTTCGTGTGAGTAAACTGCCTCTTAGTTTACTGTTACATCCACAGTGCGTTATTACTTTTAACGTCTTCCTGGATTGTTCCAAAGTTAAAAAAAAATCATGCAAAAATACAGGGTCAGTCGCAATTATTATAAAACAATATGTCGAAAATCCATGTCGAAAATATTTTAATAAAATTTTGGTGTCGTATTTTGGTGTCGTAGTAAGTACAATAGTCCAGTAACTGAACACCTGAAAGTAACCAAAGCTGTAAATAAATCTGTACAGTTTAATTTGTGGTGCAATTCTTAGATCTTTGCGGATGCTTTTGAGCATAAAAGTTTATCACGTTCCGACGTGGGTACCTGCTGAAAATGGCCCCCAAAGTCTCAAAAATGAGAATATCCCAAAATATGCGAATTAGAAAATCTTGTTTAGAAAAAAAATTAAGATCACCTCCGAAATCTAAAAATGGTCTTTTCCATTTTTTTGTACCCAATATTTTTCGCAAAAACTTCCGTCGAAAATTCAAACATTCCACACTGGATAGATGTGGTAGTAATTTCTTACTAAAAAATGATATGGGAAAAAACAATTTTTTTGAAAACAAGAAAGTTGTGGAAAAATTTTCAGGGATTGAACACTTTTTTTTTATAAAAAGATATGTTAATAACAAAGTATTTTTCAAAAAATATTAATAAATTAATAAGATACTTGAATAGCTATAAAAACATTACTGAAAAATGGTCCCAAATTAAAAAGAATTTACCACTATTCCAAAAATGGTTTATCAACAACTAAATTATGCTTTTCATCAAATTTCTTTCAATTCCAAGAACATTTTTTTCAAAATTACGGCGTTCAATGGGATCCCTATCGGCACCATAGCCAACCTTGTCATGGAATGCCTAAAGATAACGTTAAAATTCGCTAGATTATAAACCATATTTTTATAAGAGATATATTGATGACTGTCTTCTATGTTTAAACAAAAAAAATTAAATATACACTTAACAAATTTAATTCTTTCCATCCAAAAATTAAATTTATATAAAAGAAAATAATCATACAATTAACTTTTGATGTTACAATAGGTTATGATAATAATGGCATAATAAAAACAAACTGGTACACCAAACCTGTTTGGTCTGGTAGATACCTAAATTTCCCTCAAATACCCCAATTTTAACAAAAAAGTGTTGTAAAGTCATTAGTTGACAGAGCTGTAAAACTCTCTGATACAAATCACAGACCAAAAGTTTAAAAAAGTAAGAAAATCCTAAAAAAAAACAAATACCCCAAAAAATTCAAGAACCAATTAAAAGCACATTAAATCTTTTTATAAACCCTAATAGAAATCAAAATAATAACAGTAATAAAGACAAGGAATATATTTCATTACCCTACAACCCGGGAAATAAATCATAAAAAAAAAAAGTATTGAATCCATTTAACATTCATGTATCTGAAAAACCTTAAATAATTCTAAATCCCTCTTCCAAAACTAAAACCAGAAATCCCAAAATTAGATCAAACGAACCTCATTTATAAATGATTCCTTGATTGTCCAAAACCTATATTGGACAAACAAAGCAATAAAAAAATAGAATAAATGAACCAAAAAAGCATAAAAATATTAAAAATAATTCAACAGCTCTCCTAATCATGCAATAGAAGAACTCATAATTTTAATTTCAAAAATTTTCAAATTCTAGATTACGAAACGAACTATAAAAAAAAACCCAAAAAAATGATTCATATCAAAAAAAAAAAACAAAAAATATTTAAATTTTAGGACTGACACTGGTAATCTAAGTATCGTCATAACGCTAATAAAAGGATAATAAATTTAAATTTTTACCCCTATTTAGGGCTGAAAGCCCAAATTATGTACAGTTGGGGGCCCAACATTTATAAAATATATTTTTTTCATCATAACATTCAAGATGTAAAGCGTAATAGTTTTATCGTTTAGTTTTTTTAAGTGTTTGGTTTTTATCTTTATTTTGAATTTTAAATCTTATTAGATAATGAAGTTTAGAAAGGCAAAAAGGGATGTAACAAAATTTGTTTCCTTTAATTAATTTTTTTTATTTGTTTTTGTTTCCCAATTGTATATATAAAAACATTAAAAAACATCTTATTGTTCTAGATTCTTTATGATGGTTTTAATTGGAAATAAACCGAAACGTCAAAAAATGTTTTAATTTTATTTCAAATTAATTTAAAAAAAAAAAATGACCAAAAAAACCCCGAAAATTAAAAATTATTAATAAGATACTCCCCGTGAAAAAAAAAAAAAAATTTGCCCTTTTCTCAATTTCTAGAAAAAATCAGAATGGACCCAAACTCATATGAAATGATTTTGTACGGGTTTTCCATTCCGATAAACTTTGAATGATTAAAAAATATACATTATTGCCCGAGTAATGGCAATTCGTCCGCCCGCATAGGTGAATCCATGAAGATAGCGGCATTCAGCGTGACGGCAGCTGAAATGAATATTTTGGGTCCAGTTATCTGAAAACTATTGATTTTGAAAAAAATTATAAAGACCATTTTCTGATTACAAGGCGGTCTTCATTTTTTGTCAAAACAAAATTTAATTCGCATATTTTGGCGGGTTAAAGGGGGAAACTATTTTCGCTCAAAACATCCAAAAATTCGCTACAAGGAAAACTGTTAAAATTTATTTACAGCTTTGTCTTTTCACTACTTGGGGTTCTGACTGATTTTATTAAAAGTCACCAATCTTTCTGTGTTTTTCTTAACGTAATACAAATAAACACACAAACTTTATGTTGTAAGTACGGGTTCTTTGGGGATACTTCGGCAAACTAAATGAAGTTACATCCCAATCATTACTACTAACTAAGTCTCTATTTACAAAAATCCTGAGAAGAATACGGTAGATTATAATAAACGCAAACACGCTTTTTGTTCTCTAATGCACCATTGCCTTTTCATAACTTCCAGATCACAAACGGGAAATGACCGGCCTTTAAAGCCCATTTAACAAAAGGTTTAGACCTGTACTGAGAAACGGTCCAAGGGCCGGGCCGGTGTAATCTCCTTTATTTCGACAAGTTTGGTCACTAAAAATATAGGTAGAAATTTCAGTAGAATTGTGTTCGGGAGATTTAACGAGCTGTACGCATAAAAGAGATCATGCGATTCACGAAATCTTAAGGATTTGGGAGGTTATGTGTAACAGAGTAATGTTGCGTTTTATGGGAACTTATTTTGGTTACGTTTAAGGATAATCTTAAAAATTTTATTTTAATTTATTGTCACTAAGAAGATAGAAAGGTAACTAAAAATTAAATTGACATCTAAAAAAATTGAGTTAAAATCATGAAATAATATTTTCATACATACACTAAATTATTAAACAAAAGCAAAGTGAGGTCCGTGTTAGCACTTAAAAAAATACCTTCAAAATAATAATAAAAAAGAAAATCAAAGGTTGTTAAGTAAAATGTCTTTTTCACTCCATTTTATATCGAATATTTCGTTTGTGTTGGTTAATGTTATATATATATATATATATATATATATATATATATATATATATATATATATATATATATATATATATATATATGTATATATATATATATATATATATATATATATATATATATATATATATATTATATTATATTATATATTATATTATATATATATATATATATATATATATATATATATATATATATATATATATATATATATATATATATATATATATATATATATATACAGTGTTATAAATATGGAACAAATTTATTAACTGTTTAAAAAAAAAACTAAAATTTAAAACTTTAAAAAAAATTTTTAAATTGGCATTTTTCAACATAAAATATAAATATCAGTTTGACTCTTAAATGATAGGCGTCATCGTGATTTTTAAAATAAAACAAATATTTTATTGCCAGCGTTTCAAAAACTAAAAACCATGGTTTTAGATGACAGTTTCGTAGTTACAGGGTGTTAAAATTGTGTGCATAATATATGGAACAAGTTCCTTATTTTTAAAAAAAAAACATTGAAAATTTCCTCGAATATACAGGATTCTAACAAAGACAGTGAAAATACATCTGAAATAAAAAATATATTTCCCTTTGTCCCTGATATAACAAAAAAAATTAAACATTGTTCTTAAACCTTACAAAATACAAATTGCAGAAAAACCTAACAATAATTCAAAAATCTATTTACAAAACAAACCTACAATCAAAACCCTAATCAAACAAATTTAATATACAAAATCACTCCTGATTGCACAAAAACATATATTGGAAACAAGACAATACTTAAAAAACAGAGTTAAAGAACAAAAAAAGCATAAGATATCCTAACAGTAACCACAGCCCTGTCAAATCATGCATTGATAACGCATAATTTTGACTTTTGACAATGTTAAAAATTTTTTGGGAAATTTGAAAGTAATAATAAAAAAGGAACATTAAAGAAATGATTCACTTAAAAAAACACAAAATACCTAAATTTCAGAACAGACACGGAGGGTCTAAGCTCTATTACAACAATTTTTGTTCAATAGAAATAATAAAAGGGAAAAACCCGATTTTAAATAAAACAATTCTGTATAAATTAACCTAAATCAAATGTTTGGTTCTGTTTTTAAAAGATAAAATTTCAGTATTATATCAACCACTGAACAAAAAGTTGTAGAATGTTATCTAGTGCTTGTAATTTTTACAATATGTTGGTAAGTGTTTACTTTACAAATTTATACAATCTACTTTTCTTAAAATTCATCATGTTAATTAAATACAATAAAAAAAATTTTTTTAATATTTGTGATGGTTTAACTAAATAAACCGAAACGTCAATTAAACATTCATTTTATTTAAAAAATGACCGAAAAACCCAAAAAACAAGTAATAAAGTTTAATATTGCAAACGGTCAAGAAAACAAAACCAAAATTATTTCATATGACGTAATAGTTTGAAAGCGCCAACTAAGATTAGCGACAGCCACAATGTGATTTATTTTTTTTTTTAGCAAAGCTTTATAGTGAAATATCTTGGAAACGAAGGAAAATTTGCAAAAATAGTATTCTTAGTTTTCGATTCAAAATTAAAAAATGTATTCGGGTCTTCATTTGTCGCCTGTACTTACCAATCACCCTGTATAAAAAGTAATTTTATATTGGGAATTTTTGACATAAAATTTAAATGTACCACCATACTTTAGTGCAAATTAAAAATCTCCAAGAAGAGCCAATTTTAAAAACACAAAATACTTATGGCTTTGGGTAGCAGTTTCATAGTTACAGGGTGTTAAAGATTTGTGTACATAATGATTTTTACCCTTTGCGAAGTAGATAAATGCATAAGTAATTTAATAATATTGCTCAAAAACTTGACAAGAAATATTATTGTGGCAGCATAACAAGCATAACCATAGTTACAAGGCATATTTTAAAGAGCGATTTCAAGTATGTATTACCCATTTACACAAAATAAAGAAAAAAAAAGCAAAAAAATAAGACCCTGTACCTACGAAATTGTCAATTAAAGTCATAAGACCTTTTTATTTTTAAAATCAGCTGTTCTTTTAGATTATAAATCTGCAATAAAATATAGGGATTAAAATTTAAAAAAATTGTCGATGACATTATATTTACTATACGAGGCGCCCTGTATATTTTTATTTTGTGTAAAAAAATGCGCAATACAAAATTACTATTTACATGTTCGAGGAAATTTTTTAATGTTTTTTGAATGTGTTCTATACATTATGTATACATTTTTAACCACCCTGTAACTACGAAACAGTCATCTAAAACCATAAGTGTTTTATGTTTTTAAAATCAAAAATCAGCTTCTCTTATAAATATACATGGTGTCTTATGTAGTAGATATGACGTCATCGAGAATTAAATTAACCAACAGAAACAAAATCAAAGCAGATACAATAATTTATATATATATATATATATATATATATATATATATATATATATATATATATATATATATATATATATATATTATATAATTTATATTTTTGTTTTTTTTAAGTAAAGTGATTTTTTTAAAGTTACTTTTTTTACATCTATATTTTTTACGAATCTACGCTGTAAGAGTTACATTGGACCTATTAGATTTTTATACAGTTTTTTTTATTTTATTTCGAATAATTAACTTTAAATGGGTTTATACAGGTTAAAAAAATTCTTGCCTGAGGTTTTTAACCTTTAAAAAAAATTATTGTGTAAAATTTTACTTTGGATATATGTATGTCTTTGTGTGCCTGTCTGTTTAAAATTACACTTAGTTAAGGGCCAGTTTAGTGGATGTAAGTTAGCAGAAATTATACTATTGACAAATATTTCTAGACATTCCAATAAACGGATCTGAAAAACGTCAGCAAGGATATACATTTTGAGTTCTTATTATTATCACTACAGAGAAAACACCACGCAGAAACAAGAACACGATATACAAGACATCAAATAAGAATAAAAGATATTTGACTCTCGAAAACTAGTTATTAGTGTGTTGTTAAATTGTAGAAAAGAATTAATCGGATTGTTTGATTTCTCGATAAAAAATAAATAATAATTTTTGTTGTTTCCAGCATTTCTTTTTATGCGTGGATGTCATAAAATAAAAAATATAATTTAAAAAGTTCTTAATCATATTTAACTTCGTGTATTCCATCAACTTTAAAGATTTTTTTAAACAAAATTTAATTTTCTAAAGTAAAAATTTACACAATTAAAATTTTATTATTATACAGCAATTTTTTTTTAAATTGTCATTATTACAACGAATTTCGCCTGTTTACCACATAAATAATTTCTTATTACTTTTACCATTGTTATAGCTTTGGCAACAGTGTTCGTTGCGTGTAAACGTATTTTCTTTCGATGGAGACCAGGTCGAGTAAGCGAGCGCCAACCTATTACCAAAACTTAAGCATTTTTAGTGCGTCTATTGTGAAAACTACAATTGTCTTTGATTATAGTAATTTTTTGTATTAAAGTATCTAGTTATTTTTATAATTACTATTTTAAAATCGTATCTTAGGACTAAAATATTCAGGTGTACCAATCTAACTTTAAGGTAACGAAATACACCAAACTCTGTATTCGCGCTGCCAACTTTAAAAATGATTCTTTACATAGACCAGAGCGAGTTCCTCCTATATTCACCAACTATCCGTTTAAAAGGCAAGCATTAAGTTGGGCTATTAGCGGAGTTGTTTATTTATACCGGCTTAATGATATTACGGCAACTAGACTGGAACGGAGCGCGAGCAGAGCTACATATGCATAATATAACAATTTGTATACTTGGTTACTTTGTAATTAATATTCGGTGATTAACTGCCAGCTTGTGCTGTGGACAGCTAGATATTTTTAAGACTGCGGTTTCTAGAAATGAAGCATTTATCAATTTGTGCGGAATCATATAACGAGGACTGAATAGAGCCATATTTGTGACTTTCCTTAAATTAAAAAAAAACTGAAGAACACTTTACAAAATGACCTAAATTTAAAGAAAAGATTTATTCTTGTTTCGTATACCTCAAAAATTTCCCCCAAATATTCTTATTTCGTGCACAAAATTAATTATTAGTTTCCGACATCTCGTTTCGTACACCAAAAACTGAGGCAGGTTCCTTTCTCTGATGATTCATAAAGTTTAGTAAAATGAATTAAAACTAATTTTATACTAAATATTAAAAATTTTTGCTCACATATAAGATGCAGAAATAAAAATATTTATTTTAATAAGAATAACTTTGAACTAACTACCAAAAAAGTTTACTGTTTATACTTTTAGTGATTTATCACGTCTAAAATATAATTGGGGAAAATAAAAAGCCGCTTTAACTAACCATAACTAACCATAACCGACCAGAACTGAGGGATTTTGAGTTTGTCTAAATTATTCCTTCGTTTGATTAAGCCATGGCAGAATCGTGGCCTTAACGGAAAAGTTTACTGTTTCCACTTTTAGTGATTTTTCACGTCTGGGATATAATTGGGGAAAATAAAAAGCCGCTTTAACTAACCAGAACTAACCATGACCGACCAGAACTAACGGCTTTTGAATTTGTCTAAATTATCCCTACGTTGAAGTTATTAACAAAATTTTAATATATTTTCAAAATGGTATTTATTTGGTTGGTTATTTGAGTCGTCACAATGGTGGGTGTATGAAACGAGAAGCATAAAATGGAATAAATAATTCAGTGTACGAAACCAGAAAACACCAAAGAAAAAGACTGCGACATAAAATTAACAAGGGACATCTTATTTATTGGTTTCTTTTTATAAGAGTCTCATTTTTTCCATTAGATTTAAATAAAAAAGATTTCGTATTTATTTTAAGTAACAACAGAATTAGTTTAATTCGTATGAGAAATTTGCGATTTAAATAAGAAAATAAAAGAAGATAACAATGAATACCTAAAATGCGAAAACACATTATTCTTTCAAAGTATAGCGTTTATTACTACTTTTTATAAAATTTTGATAATACAATTATTAACAGAACTACTATCTAAGAATTTTGATGTTTAATATAGAATTAAATTAATTCTGTTGTTACTAAAAATGAATACAAAGTTCTTTTATTAAATCGCATCGAAAAAATAAGATGCTTAAAAAAACATTAAGAAATTAATGCTGTAATGTTAATTTTAGGTCGTAACTTGTTTGTATCATTTAAAATTATTTTCTAAAAACCGCTTTACACATACAAAAATCTAGTGAAATTTATGGCGAAAATTATTACCAAACTTTTAATGAAAATTTTCGTAGGATTTTTGGCAATAGTGCAGTCATTTGTGTTTGATACTTACACTAAATTTTAGTAGAATTGTTGCTAGAATTCATGTTATGCTCATGCGCACAAATGCTAATTTTATAACAGCTGTTGGATTAGTTTAACATAACCTAGAAGGGCGAAAAGTTAGTTAATGAAAAAAAGTTTTTTATGTTTTTTAAATTATGTAAGATATGGATAAACCGAAGTTGTTACTATTAGTTGTGGCAACGGTGTTTTCTAGTTTCGTATACTCGGGTTTCGTACACTTTAGAAATTTACCTGAAATATTATCGTTTTGTACACTGAATTATTTAATCAATTTTATGCTTTTCATTTCGTACACCGACCATTGTAAGGATCCAAATAACCAACCAAATAAATACCATATTGAAAAATTTTAAAATTTTGTTCATAACTTCTACTAAAAGTAGGAACAGTAAACTTTTCCATTTAGGCCGCAATTCTGCCTTGGCTAATAAACGTAGGGATAATTTAGACAAATTTAAAAGCCCTTGGTTAGTTCTGGTTAGTTAGGGCGGCTTTTTATTTTCCCAAATTATATTTCAGACGTGATAAATCACTAAAAGTAGAAACAGTAAACTTTTCTATTTATAAAAAATAGTAGTTAGTTAAAACAAACATTATTATAAGATTATTTTAATGGCACAATTATCCAAATAAATATTTTATATTTCTGCATCTTATATGTGAGCAATAAATATTTTGATATTCAGTTATAAAATTAGTTTTAATTTATTTTATCATATTTTATAAACCATCAGAGATCGGCACCTACCTCAGTTTTTGCTGTATGAAACGAGTGTCGAAAACTGAATAATTAATTTGCTGTACGAAATAAGACTATTTGGGGGAAATTTTTAAGGTGTACGAAACGCGAGTGTACAAAACAATAATAAATCTGGCAACAGTGCCCTAGTTAGCTTAAATCAAGGAAGTTTAAAGGTGTATGGAAGCCCAATACTGTAGAACAAAATTGTCCAGGCGTGCAGGGCAGCGGAAATAGGGGGGTTGGCCCCGCGGAATTTGCGCAATGAATAGTAGGTCAGGGCCGGATTTCCATAATTCTTTGTTACTATCTATAAAATTGACATCATCAAATGTCAAATTCCAACATTCACTGTTTTTTTAATTTTTGCACAAAATTGTTGGTTATTAAAGGATACTACTATAGAATATTTAAAATTATTGTGTAATATTGGATTTTATATCATCTGATATAATATGGAAAGAATAGATGGCGCCACTTTACTGCCTTCTATTTAAATGGTCGATATTTTTGAAGTTTTGTATTTTTACCAAAAATCTTTGTAAATAAATAAAAACACGATTTTTTAAAATAAATTTCAAACATTGTATGATAGTATTATGTACTTATCACCAATTTTGTAATAAAAGAAGGGCAAGATAGTGTAAATAAGTTTAATCTAATCCTAAGATTCTGGTTGTACATTAATAAGTGAAAATTTTTATAACTGCTTTTTAGGCATATACTTTTCACTAATAACAAACATTCATGAGACAGAATAACAGTGGTTAAAAATGTTTAGTAACCTTTGGTACCTGAGTATCCATTGTAACAGTATCCGTTAAATATTATGTGTGTACAGTATGTCGAGCTTAAAAAGTTGATAATGCAAGATTAAGAAACCAAAAATCTAATTTATTTTTAAACAAATGGTATTGCCAATTATCAAACAAATACAGAAAAGGCAAAAAGAAACTTTAACATAAAATTGTACTTCCTTTCATTCAATTAGAGGGACCTGTATATATTAAAATTTGCCTGGTCTGCCCAGTAATCAATAATTTTGATCCTTTAAAAGAGTGTACTAAATTATTAAATAAAATAAAAGTACCTAAATATAAACCTTTTTTTTTAATAATCCACAGAAATAAACAAACATTGTGGAAATCATCTAAAAGATAGTTAAGATTGCCTTACTTTTCTCACTAATATTTCCTATGAAATTTTCATTTTCTATTATTCATAATTGATATATTATTATTTATTCGGTTACCTAACGTTACGTCTTATAAGAAGCACCTAATTTAAATATAAGAAATACTTACCTAAAGTTAAAAAGACGGGTATGTTACCCTTGGTTTGCAAGACAAAACCATACAACCTCTAGTCATTTTGTTACGATATTATAAGTAACAAACAATAAACACAAAATTATAGTCACAATTTAATAAACACTAATCACTAAAATAAGAAGGTTTTTATCAATCCAAATAACGGTACTCCGGCTCTCATAAAATTATAATGTGTTGGCTAACTTCACACTGATTTATCAGTGTGTAAGTAGGCAACACATTAAATTATTTCGTGGAATTTTGTTATTGCGCAGAATCGGCGGGGCCAACTCTGACAGTTATTTTCATACTGGGCTGGACATTTTTTGATCGAATGGGCCATAGCATTGGGCTTCCATACACCTTTAAACTTCCTTGGCTTAAACAAATTTTTTGACGTCAGAATATCCCGTTCTCAGCTAATTTTTTGCTGTCAAAATATGTGCACAAACACTTATTATTATTTAAAATTTCAAATTTCTACGTCAGAAAATCGTCTAGATGGATGCAAAAGTATAACCATAATAAAAGCGAGTCTCCTCCATAAAATATTCGCGGTAATAAGTATTAAATAATAAAATTGTATAATTTTTTCGAATATATAATTGTGTTCACAAGCCCATGCACAATCAAGAAAAATCTGAACTGTGTAAATGCAAACAAACCCGCCCACGAGAAATCGAGACAACTAAATCAACCTCGGAGATCAACTACCGCGCCAAGTACTCGCCGACCGAGTGATTTATAACCACGTTCGTGGAAACGCGTTCCTCCAGAGAGCACCAGGTATAGAAAAAGAGATAAAATTAAACTCGCTTTTGGTAGACGACCATTCTAAAAGTTAACGGACTATCTCAAAGATATCTTCGGTAGGAATCTCTATAATTTCGTGTCCTACAGTGGTTTCGAGGGGAATATATAGCTTTTTCCTCGCCTACGTCTTGCTTAGGTCAAAATGTCGCAGGTTGTTTACACGGTGGACAGGAGAATCATGATCTCTTTATATGAAAAATGACACATTTTCTGTTTTATTTCCGATTAGTACAAAAGATTACGGATTAGGACACCCTTTGATACGCATAATAAACACTATCGTGTTTCCTGGTACGAATTCAAAAATTGAAACGAAACAAGTTCACTACTTCTAAATTTGAAAAAGTTTTTAAATTTTCCCAAATGGGTGATAACAAATAACTATATATTAATTAATCTTTTAAGACCTTCCACAAACGGACCTAAAAAAATGCTTAAATCACCAAACAACCAAGTCTTTGTTTAAATATATATATATATATATATATATATATATATATATATATATATATATATATATATATATATATATATATATATATATATATATATATATATATATATATATATATATATATATATATATATATATATATATATATATATATATATATATATATATATAAAATATATATATATATATTTTTAACATAATGACTAGTTCTCACAAAATTGCAAAAAATGACCTTTTGAAATAAACAAATTAAAATTGGCTGTAATTGAAAGTGTTTTTTATACAATATGTGGTACACAAGTGCCTTACCTCAATATGAGTATATGGTCCTCAACATTTCTCCATTTTAATACAAAATATTATGGTCACGAAAGAATGAAATTTGGGGAAATGATTAAAATGATAAAAACAAATTATTAATGTGATTTTTGTTTTTTTTTTTAATTAATTATAAATCATTTATTTTATTTATTTGAATCACAAATCATTTAAAATTTGCAGAAAAAATACAAGAATTTTTTTAAATATTTTTTATGAACTTTGAAAAAATCCTTAAATATCGTTTTTTTTTTGTTATAACTCAAAAAATATTGCATTTAGACAAACAAAATATATAACTTAAATTAAAGGTCTTATAAAAACACATAGTTATGGTCATATAACATTTTGTGTAGCTTTTATAGTTTTGAGATAGTTTTATATTTAAAATAAACAAAAATAAATATATATATATATATATATATATATATATATATATATATATATATATATATATATATATATATTATATAAATATTTTTTTTTCTTGAAATTTCGTTTATCTATGATTTTTCTTTCCAAAAAGGTTATTGCAGATATAAAGGTAATATTCATTTTATTCACTTTACATTTAGCGGTTAAACCTAGGTTTAACCAACGGATTGACACGACACTGTAAAAGTGGTTCTTAGAAAAAATCTCAATCTTTCCTGTTACAACTTAAACTGAATATAAGTGTATAAAGTACCAGCTCGTCATAATACGCGCTACTGGTTATCATCAACTGCCAATAGCCTTCGGGCAAAGAAACAAGAGAAAATCCTTCTTCTTCCCCACGTCCGAATGTCTTCATAATCTCTGGGCCGGTCCTCGTCCGCCCAGATAAGCACTGGCTCGGTGCGATTTGTTTGATTCTCATATCTCAATCACTGATGCGAGTTGCACGACTCACGGCCCACCTGTCGAGCCGGAGGGCGCAATTATGCACCATTTCGTCGGCCGGCAGACTGGCCGTTCTCAAATTGCTACGAGAGTTACTTTGGAAGACGGTTCTAATATCATATAGATATCAAGACCGTAGTTTCCTAAATATGAAATAAAAATAGTCGGTTAAAGTCTTTAAACTAACTTGAAAGTTAAGAGAATTTACAAAAATTTCCCAAATTTTGGTTCACTTTAAAATTTTTTAGGTCATAATTTTGCAATAGTATACCGTGTGACCCAGCAGACATGTAACAGCTGATTTCTTTTTTATTGACAAATATAATTCTCTAAAATTTAAAGTGATTTCTATAGCGTACAGATATTTTTCAGGACTAAATTATTTATTTTTGCGACTTCCGTTTTAACCGGAAGTTACTTTTTTTTAATTCAATCCTGTTGTTTTTTCTAGCTCATCAAATTCGCCTTAAAATTCTCCTTTTAACAAAATGTAAAATGTGATACTTGCTTCTGAAAGGGCTTTAATAAAGCATTTATTTAAATAGGCTTCAAGAGGTAATAATACACAGCTTAGACCATATTAAGATGTAGTGTGGGATGTGATTTCAAAAAAAGAAGAGATGATATCTTAAAATATATTTTACATTGTTTCGGCCTGGTTGATGTCAGTCGACGGTAAATAGATTTTTCATATTTCAAAAAAATCTTCTGAAGCCACTCCTAGTATAGCATAGAAAACCATAGCATAGAAACAGTGTACAGAGTGTTCGAAAAATACACTGCCAAATGTAGGAAATCATTTAAAAAATATTTAAAAAAAAAGTTTCTATAAACATATATCCAAAAATGCATAGTTTCTAAAATACAGGGTATTATTTTTTTTTAAATAGCTTTTTTGTTATTATTTTTAATACTCTGTAGC